>JACEIK010005717.1:1760-13138 GCA_018107945.1 Datura stramonium
TGTTAAGTTTCAGATGTTCTGGTCAGCTGTTATTACAGGTACAGGTGGCTATAGGCCCAGATGGCCGAAGGCTGTGTTTACAGCCGCTATATAGCCCTTTATTTTCAGGAACCTGAGATAGAGCTAGCCAGGCACCAGATGTGCCTCGGCCCACCAGTTAGTAGTCCAGGTCCGTCTAGGGCACCAGGTGCCAATCATACCCCCCAAGGCGGGGCGTGACAATAATACCATTGCAATAGGTCACATAAACCATTGTTGCAACTCATGTAAACCGTTGCAATATGTGGATTTATTGTTAATATTTAATAAAATACAACCATTGCAATAGATTAAACCATTTCCATAGGACCAATTTCCATAGGCATAGATCAATTAAAATAGTTTAGTTTTTTATGGAAACAATTTTATGTGCTTTTCTGTTGTAATAACCTTAACGAACTATTCCAATATATACCAAGATCGTTGCAACAAAGCTCTATGAGGATGGTTGAAAACTGTTCCAATAGAATAAATAATTATCAAACCTAAAACAATAATTAACCATAGCTATAGCTGGGTTTGCGGCAATGGTTATCTTTAATCATTGCAATAAGCGTTGCTATAGGCCTATGGCTACTTGAGCAGATGAGACACCCAAAAAACCATTGCCATAGCTCTATTGGAATGGTTTACCTATCTATGACAACGGTTTTGTGGGAGTTTCCATAGGCCCAATTTCCATTAGTGTCATTTTATGATGCAGACTAAGGTAGATAGGCACAACAAGGGATGCTTCTCTAGGACTTCACTTCATCCAGATAATTGGGGAGGCCTCCTACATTCGGAGTGTCACAGTTTTGATCGAGTCTTTTATTTATTGAGCTTGAGGTAGTCGTGGGAGCTTTGTCCCGGCACCTATCTTCAGTTTTAGAGGCTTTATAGAGAGTTAGATATTCAGTCAATAATGTTATTTTCTAACATTTATTTTTGTTATAGAATAATTTCTTTTAGTCATTATATTGAGCTTACTATGTTTCAGCTTCCGAATTTTTAGTGAGATTTGAATTGATAGTAAGCTAGGCCAGGGGTTCTCTTGTATCAAAAAAGTGGTCAGAGTGCCGGTCGAGGCCCTTGGTCTAGATTCAGGGCTTGACACATTAACCCCGTAAACAACTTAGATGAATGTATATAAGTTAGGTTGTCACATCCCGCTCAATGATGTAGTTGTGAGGCTAATCCGAATAGATGTTTAGAGGCTTGAAAGACCATATGCTTGGAATAAATCTTGTGAGCCAACTATGAAGAGAATTTCTTAAACCAATGTGAATGATAGCTATACGTGATTGTTGACCTTGATCAAGGATTCCTCTTTGATATTGTTTACAATATAAATTTTCATCATTTCTAGAATGTAGTTACAAACAAACCACAATGTTATACCCCGAAAGCCCAAAGATCAGACCCGAGAGTTGAAATGGAGAAAAAGTTGAAATTTTGGAGCAGACTCAGAAAGAGTCGTTATGTGACTCGTTAGGAAGGCCCTGGTATTCAGTGAGAAGGTTTGAGAAGAGGAGACCCCACGGGCATGACCAGGACTTATGGTCAGGCACTACGATTCGTTGGGTCAGTCGTGGGAGGGAGATTAAGAAAAGAAAAAAAGAAAGAGGGAGTGGACATCACGGATGATGACCAGGAGTCGTGGTCACCCATAACGAGTCGTTAGGTCACCCGTTAGGACCACCTGACAGTTATTTTCTGCGAATTTAGTAAGGGCTTTTCCGTAGTTCCTAAGTTTCTAAGGCCTGAACTATGACGTCTTGGGTTATGAATAATGACTTTTAACGGGTTTAAGTTCATTTTAGACCTTATTCATTCATGCATGCAAGGTAGAAAACTTTGAGAGGGTGATTAAGCTATTGTTCCTCAATTTCCTTCAGTTCTCTATTGGGCATTTAAAGAAGTGTTAGAATCAGCTACCAAAAAGTATGTAAGGTTATGAATGGGTGATTCCTTTCACACCCATGTGCGATCCATCTCTTAAAGTATGAAATTCCTATGTAATCTATGGGGTTTTAACCCAAATGCATGAATTTTCTATTTCTATACATGGGTATGATCTGATTGTGATTCTACTATAGAATTATGAAGTATGGACAAATTTAGTAATATTTTCAATTTAAAATCATGATTCGAAGCTCTATGAATTAAAGCCTACGGATGAGGTGCTCATGAAGGATGAGATTTTTGATGAATATACGATAATGATAAGATATTATAATGAAAAGCACGATTTGAAGATACCCATGTTTACAATTATTATTTTGATGAGAATTGAGTATTTCTATGTATGATAAAGCTTTGGGTAATGCCAACATGTTAAGTATGAATGATGATTTTCCGAAATTAATTTTACCACATTGTTTTTGAGCAAAGACTCCCAATTATATTTTCATCTTGTGGTATGTTTTGAGTTAAAGTTTCCTATGTATAGCTTACCACATGGTTTTGGAGCGAAGGCTCCCAATTATGTATTCAGCTTATGGTATGTCTTGAGCTAAAGCTTCTAATATGCATGACTTCATATTTGAGATGTATTTGATCATTGAGCTTCCTCAATAGAAGTTGTTGAGCTTCTTCAAAAAATGATATAGAGCATATGATGTTTTGGGAGTAATGTCTAGCACCGAGAAGGCTAAGGGTTGATCACCCTATGCCTCACAACTACGCGCCAACATAGGTTTATACAATACGACTTAGGAACCTCCCATGTGAGATTCTCCTGCCCGGATGGGCCTTCATCTTGATATCAATATCATAGTATTGTCCCTAGCCTTGACAAGGCTTTGGAAAACCCTACCCACTTGAGCGTGATAGTTGAGACCACGTAAGCTCTATCATGGTATCTCGGTTAAAATACAAGTCTCCCATTGTTATTCATGATTTCAGATATGCATATTCATTACTTATGAGATTTATGTGAATGCATGTTCTAAAGAAGGTTTGACTCAATGTTCAACATTACTTACAAATGTAAGAATTCAGCTTTGAGTCAATCAATCCAGTTATGATGCTATGAAGTTATGTTATGTTATCTTATGAAGAGATCATGATTTCAAAAAGAATGCATGCAAGACCTACTCTTAGATTCTTACTTTTACATTTATATTATGCATTCTCTTTAAATTATTTTATATATGTTAGTGGTTTTACTTACCTTGCATAGTCGATACATTCCGCATACTCTACGGTCTATCGTTTCATGATACAAGGCCCAACTCTCAAATTCAACCTTGCTCATAGTCAGCTTATTAGAGTTAGCACTCTATTTGTGGGTGAGTCCTCATCTTCCGAGGACTAGAATTTTAAGCCTTTTTTTTCTGTATTTCAGTTTCAGCTAGTTGAGTTAGTTGGGTACTTGTCCCATAAACTCATCATGCTTAGATGCTATTCGGACATATATATGTATTCAACTTCAAATTTTGTATTTTGATGTTATGTTCGAGTAAGACTTCCGCTATGATTATTTTATCGATTATTCAGTTTCTTGATTGAAATTAGATGTATGCTTATGCCATGGGTCGACTTGGGGTTCATTTGGGGCTCCTTGTCCCATGTTACGATCCGGGCCCCTGTTTGGGCTGTGTTAAACTTTGTATTAGTGCAATAGGTTTGAAATGTCCTTGGGTGTCATAAAGACGCATTAAGTAGAGTCTTTTTCATGGGTGTGCAGCGCGCTACACTTATGACAAAGAGGCTACGAGACCTTTAGGAAATGTTCCCTTCTTTCATGATCTATGTTATGCGATGAAAACATCTTTCTATCCTTCTATTCGTTCTATTTGAAATTGCAGAATCATGGCTTCCAAAAGAATGAATGGTAGGAGAAATAGGAAGGGTGAAGGCCTCAAGAATGGAAACGGTAATAGGCACCAGCAAGCCCCACCAGTTCAGGAGCACTAGGCACCTGAGCCAGTCGCTCATGCTGAGTTTTGGGATGCTATTGAGATGCTTGCGCAGGCCTTGACCACTCAAATCAACCAGCAGGACATTGCGCACGTTCTGCAGAATGGAAATGCAGCGGCGGCTCGAGCCAGAGACTTCTTGAGGATAAACCCGCCGGAGTTCCTTGGGTCCAAGGTAGGTGAGGACCCGCATGAGTCATAGATTAGATAGTGAAGATCACCCAAGTCATAGGGGGTAATAGAGTTGAGTGCGCAAAGTTGGCCTTTTATTAGTTGAAGGGGGTCGCGCATATCTAGTTCCGCCAATGGAAGGATAACAGGGTCGCCGGAGCAGGTCCTGTCACTTTGGAAGAGTTCCATGTTGCCTTTGTAGACCGATTCTTCCCTCTTGAGATGAGGGAGCTAAAGGCAGCTGAGTTTGTGAATTTTAAGCAAGGAAGGATGATAGTAGAAGAGTATGCCCTTTAGTTCACTCGCTTATCGAAATATGCCCCAGAGTTAATAGTTGATCAGAGGGCACATGTTAGAAGGTTCGTTCATAGAGTAGTGGGTTATTTAGACAAGTATTGTAGGACCTCCATGCTCTATTAGGATATGGATTTCCCACGGATAGTGTTGTATGCCCAACAGATGGCGGCAGCACATTTGAGAGAGAGGGAGGCAAAAGGGCCAGGATCGGTGACCACAGATTCTCCCAGCTCATGTCAAGTGGTGAGTACCAACAGCAGACTCACCAGCGATCATCAGCTCCAGCATCTTCGGCATTAAGTGTGCCATCTAGGCCTAGACATGATCAGAGAGGGAGAGCATAACGCTCGAGGGGACAGAGCAGTAGACCCGCAGATTCTAGCAACCCATCTTGTCGTAGATATGGTCGGAGACATACAGACCAGTGCTTGGTAGGTTCAGGTGCTTATTTCAAATGTGGGAAGCCTGGACACGCGCTTAGAGATTGTCCAACAGAGAGACAGGATCAAGTTGGGGGATGAGGCCCAACTTCTAGTTCAACAGCCCCTCCTGCATGCTTTTCCAATTAGGGNCCTACAGATAATGTCTCCAAATCTTCAAGGCAAATACTACCGCTGCCAACTCGAGGTCGTGAGTCAGATAGTTCTTTTCATGGACTTTCAGCTGCCTGGATGAGGCCCAACTTCTAGTTCAACAGCCCCTCCTGCATGCTTTTCCAATTAGGGGACATCTACTAGCACAGCTAGCGGTCAGCGCTAGAACAAATTCTATGCATTAACATCCCCTCAGGAGTAAGAGGCCTCCATGGATGTGGTCACTGGTATGTTACGAGTTTTCCATATTGATGTCCATGCTTTTATAGATGCGGGGGCTCCCTTATCATTTGCGACACCTTATGTGACCATCAACTTTGGAGTCAATCCCGAAGTTTTGTCGGAACCCTTCTCAGTGTCTACTCCAGTAGGTGACTTAGTTATAGCTAGAAGGGTGTATAGATGTTGTCCAGTCTCAATTCTTCAGAAGGTCACCTCAGCAAATTTGATAGAGTTAGCCATGAACGATTTTGATGTGATTCTTGACATGGATTGGCTATTTGCGTGCTATTCTTTAGTTAATTATAGAGCCCGGGCAGTAGAGTTCAGATTTCCGGGTGAGCCAGTCTTAGAATGGATGGGTTGTTCAGTTATGCCTGTAGGTTGTTTCATTTCCTACCTTAAGGCCAAAAAAGGATGATTTCTAAGGGTTGTGTGTACAATCTAGTTAGGGTTAAGGATGTTGAGCCCAAGACCAAGACTATCCAGTTAGTTCCAGTAGTATGTTAGTATCCAGAAGTCTTTCCTGATGATTTGCCAGATGTTCCTCCCGAGCGGGAGATTGACTTTGGCATTGACCTTCTTCCCGACACACAACCTATATCTGTTCCTCCCTACATAATGGCTCTAGCTGAGCTAAAAGAGTTGAAAGAGCAATTGAAGGACTTGTTAGATAAGGGTTTCATTAGACTAAGCAAGTCCCTATGGGGTTCACCAGTTCTCTTTGTCCAAAAGAAAGATGGTTCTCTTCGCATATGCATTGATTATCGACAATTCAACAAAGTCACCAATAAGAATAGGTATCCTTTACCCAGGATCGTTAATTTGTTTGACCAGCTTCAGGGTGGCCAATGTTTCTCAAAGATAGATCTCAGATCCGGGTATCATCAGCTTAGAGTTCGGGAGAGTGAATCCTGAAGACAACATTCAGGACGCGGTATGGTCATTATGAGTTTGTAGTTATGTCTTTTGGACTAAAGAATGCTCCTGCAACTTTTATGGACCTGATGAACACGGTGTTCAAGCCATACCTAGACATGTTCGTGATCGTGTTCATTGATGACATCCTTATATACTCTCGGAGCGAGGAGGAGAATGCAGCTCATTTTAGAGTAGTGCTTCAGACTCTCAAGGATCATCAATTATATGCAATGTTAAACAAGTGCGAGTTCTGATTGAAGTCTGTAGCCTTTTTGGGCCATGTGGTATCAAGTGAGGGCATAAAGGTAGATTCTCAGAAAATCGATGCGGTGAAGAATTGGCCTAGACTGGTGAATCATTCGGATATTTGGAGATTCTTTGGTTTAGCCGGCTAATATCGAAGATTTGTTGAGGGTTTCTCATCTATTGCAGCACTTTTGACCAAGTTGACTTTGAAGAAGTTGCAATTCCAATGGTCGGAGGCTTGTGAGAAGAGCTTTCAAGAGTAGAAGACTAGACTTACTTCCGCACTGGTGTTAACCCCACCTGAGGGTACCAATGGATTCGTGGTGTATTGCGATGCTTCAAGGATCAGACGTGGGTGTGTGTTGATGCAACATGCGGAAGTGATAGCATATGTCTCTAGAAAGTTAAAAGTTCATGAGAGGAATTACCCAACCCATGACCTAGAATTGGCCGCGGTAGTATTCACCTTATAGATATGGAGATATTATTTTTATGGTGTCCATATGGATATGTTTACAGACCATAAGAGCTTACAGTATATGTTCACGTAGAAAGATCTCAATCGTGGGCAAAGGAGGTGGTTGGAGCTACTCAAGGACTATGATATGAGTGTCCATTACCATTTGGGTAAGGCTAATGTGGTAGCGGACACACTTAGTAGGCTCTCTATGGAGAGTGTGTCCCATGTTGGTGAGGGGAAGAGGGAGCTAGTGAAATATGTACATCGACTCTCAAGGTTTGGAGGTAGGTTGGTCGACTCGACCGATGGTGGTGTTGTTGTGCAGAAGGGGTTAGAATCATCCTTGGTGACTGATGTGAAAGCTAGATAAGATGAGGACCCGATCCTAGTAAATTTAAAGGAAGCTATTCAAAATTGGAAGGTAGAAGTCTTCTCCCAAGGGGGAGATGGTGTGCTTCGGTACCAGGGTTGCTTATGTGTTCCAAATGTTGATGATTTGAGCAGCCGGATGTTGCATGAGGCTAATGGATCTAGGTATTCTATCCATCCAGGTGCCACCAAGCTGTACTGTGACTTATGGGAAATCTATTGGTGGAATGGCATAAAGAAGGATATTGAAGAATTCGTAGCCAAGTGTCCGAACTATCTACAAGTAAAGGTTGAGCATCAGAGATCGGGAGGTGTGTTTAAGGATATCAGCATTCCTACTTGCAAGTGGAAAGAAATTAATATGGCTTTCATTAAGGTCTGCCTCATACTCGTCAATAATATGATTCCATTTGGATTATGATAGATAGGTTGACCAAGATTGCACATTTTCTACTAATTAAGACCACGCATTCAGTGAAGGATTATGTCAAACTATATATCTGGGAGTTGGTCCGATTGCATGGACTGCCCTTATCCTTCATTTTAGATCGAGGTACTCAATTAACCTATCAGTTTTGGAAGTTGCTTAAAAAAGGATTGGGTACACAAATTAAACTCAGCACAACATTTCACCCACAAACGGATGGTCAAGTAGAGCAGACAATCCAGACTCTCGATGAGATGTTGAGAGCATGCGTGAAGGACTTCAAGGGTAGTTGCGATGATCACTTGCCCCTGATTGAGTTGGACTACAATAACAGTTATCGCTCTAGCATCCAGATGGCACCGTTCGAGGCTCTCTATAGGTGGAGATGTAGATCGCCCATCGAATAGTTTGAGGTTGGTGAGGTGGCAATGATAGGGTCAAATTCTGTTCATAGAGCAATGGAGAAGGTTTAGTTGATAAGAGACAGGTTGAAAACTGCACAGAGCCGCAAAAAGTCTTATGCGGACGTGAGAAGAAGAGAATTAGAATTTGAGGTCGATTACTAGGTACTTCTGAGAGTGTCTCCCATGAAGAGAGTTATGCAATTTTGAAGGAAAGGAAAACTTAGTCCCTGCTATATCTGCCCATACCGGATAGTGAGACGTGTTTGCAAGGTGGCTTATGAGTTGGAGGTTCCTTCGAAATTAGCTTCTATGCATACGGTGTTTCACACATCGCTTTTAAAGAAGTATTTGGGAGATCCAACTTTAGTTGTCCCGGTAGACAGTGTTGGTGTAAAAGACAGCCTTAGCTATGAGGAAGTTCTGGTGGAAATATTGGATCGACAGGTTTGATGGCTAAGGAAAAGGAAGTAGCTTCACTTAAAGTGTTATAGAGGAATAAACATGTTGAAGAAGCTACATGGGAGGCCGAAGCGGATCTTATGGCTAGATACCTATATTTATTCTCTACCGGCTCAGTTTCAGCTTGAGGTATCAGTTTTGCCCTAAAACTCTATTTAGTTTCATGTTCAGTTCATGTGCGCGAGTTTCTTTTATGTATGTGGATGTATGTATGATTCATAAGTTCTGTTCAGATGTGTAGCTTTAATTGGATGTAGTCATTCCGTTAGTTTTCGGTTTAAATGATTAGTATTTGAATATGATAACTGCATATCTCTACTTTTTTGTTTGTTTTCCAACATTCAGGGATGAATGTTCCCAAGAGGGGATATATCACCCCAAAAGCCCAAAGATAAGACCCAGGAGTTGAAACAGAGAAAAAGTTGAAATTTTGTAGTAGACTCAAAATGAGTAGTGAGGAGACTCATGAGGACTACCCACGAGTAGTGATGTGACTCGTGGGGAAGGCCTAGGTATTTAGTGAGCTGGTTTGAGAAGTGGAGGCCCCATGGGCATGACCACGACTCATGGCCAGGCCCCACGAGTCATTGCGCATGTCGTGGGTCGGGAGATTAAGTAAAGAAAACTAGAAAGGTGCAATGGACATCATGGACGGTGACCACGACTCGTGGTCACCCATAACGAGTCACCAGGTCACCCGTTAGGGCCACCTAATAGTTATTTTCTGCGAATTTAATAAGCGCTTTTTCGTAATTTCTAAGTTTCTAAGTCCTAATCAACGACGTTTTCGTTTATGAATAATGGCTTTTAAAGGGGTTAAGTTCATTTTAGACCTTATTCATCATGCATGCAAGGTAGACAAGTTTGAGAGGGTGATCAAGCTATTGTTCCTCAATTTCCTTCAATTCTCTATTGGGCATTCAAAGAAGTGTTAGAATCAGCTACCAACAGGTATGTAAGGTTATGAATGGGTGATTCCTTTCACACCCATGCCCAATCCCTCTCTAATGTTTGAAATTCCTATGTCTAATCTATGGGGTTTTAACCCAAATACATGAATCTTCTATTTATATACATGGGTATAATTTGATTGTGATTCTACTATTGAATTATGAAGCATGGGCAAATTTTATAATATTTTCAATTTAAAATCATGATTTGTAGCTTTATGAATTAAAAGCCCATGGATGAGATGTTCATGAAAGATGAGATTTGTGATGAATATATGATAATGATAAGATATTATGATGAAAAGAACAATCTGAAGCTAACCATGTTTACAATTAGATTTGAATGATAATTTGAGTATTTCTATGTATGAAAAGCTTTGGGTAATTCCCACATGTTAAGTATAAATGATGATTTTACGAAATTAAACTTACCACATTGTTTTGGAGCAACAACTCCCAATTATATTTTCAGCTTGAGTTAATGTTTTGAGTTAAAGTTTTCCTATGTATAGCTTACCATATGATTTTGGAGCGAAGGCTCCCAATTATGTTTTCAGCTTGCGGTATGTCTTGAGCTAAAGCTTCTCATATGCATGATTTCATTTTTGAGATGTATTTGACCATTGAGCTTCATCAATAGATGATGTTGAGCTTCATTGTAAAACGTTGTTGAGCATATGTATGTTTCGGGAGTAATGTCTCACACGTAGTAGTCTAAGGGTCAGTCACCCTATGCCTCAGAACTATATGCCAACATAGGTTTATGCATTATCACTTTGGGACCTCTCTTGTGAGCTTCCCCTGCCTGGATGGGCCTTCGGCTTGATATCGATATCATTGTATCATCCCTAGCCCTAGCAAGGCTTTGGACAGCTCTACCCACTTAAGTGTGATAGGTTGGACCACGTAAGCTCTATCGTTGTATGCCGGTTAAAAGACAAGTCTCCCCTTGTTCCTCATGATTTCTGATACGCATATTCATTACTTATGAGATTTATGTAAATGCATGTTTTAATGCAGGTTTGACTGAATGTTCAGCTTTACTTATAAATGTCAGAAGTCAACATTGATTCAATTGATCTAGTTATGATGTTATGAAGAGATCATGATTTTAGAAAGAATGCATGTAAGCCCTACTGTTAGATTCTTATGTTTACGTTTACATTATGCATTGTCTTTAAATTATTTTATATACTTTAGCAGTTTTACTTACCTTGCATACTTGATACATACCACGTACTAACTGCATACTTTATGCTGGATTGTTTCATGATACATGACCCATCTCTCAGATTCAACCCTACTTGTAGTCAACTTATCAAAGTTAGCACTCTATTTGTGGGTGAGTCCTCATCTCCCGAAGACTACACTATTCAGCTTTTCTTTATGTATTTCAGTTTTAGATTGTTGAGTTGGTTGGGGTCTTATCCCATCAACTCATCATGTTTAGAGGCTATTCAGACATATGTATGTATTCAGCTTTAGATTTTGTATTTTGATGTTATGTTCAAGTTAGACTTTTGCTATGACTATTCTATGGATTATCTAGTTTCTTGATTGAGATTGGATGTATGCTTATGCCATGGGTTGACTTTTGGTCTTTCGAGGCTCCTTGTCCCGTGTTACGATCCGAGCCCCTTTTCTGGTCGTGAAGAACTTGGTATCAGAGAAATAGGTTTGAAGTTGTTACACCCCGTAAGAATCACGGCACCTAGATGGCCTATTCGCGCGTTGGTTAGGCATATTTGAAAGCCATACGTGCTAGAAAAAGGCCCGAAAAAAGATCGAACGAGAAACCTGTCGAACCATCACGGAAGGAGTCGGGGCAGAGCCCCTCCGCGATGGCACCGTGTCACGGAGGCGGGGCCACCGCGTTGGCTCCGTGACATGTTGGGCCTGTCCAGGCCCAAGTATATAAAGC
>JACEIK010005717.1:35229-49568 GCA_018107945.1 Datura stramonium
AGCTAGCCAGGCACCAAATGTGCCTAGGCCCACCAGTTAGCAGTCCAGGTCCTACTAGGGCACCAGGTGCCAGTCATACCCCCCAGGGCGGGGCGTGACAGAAGTTTCCTAGGGTATCTGCAAGACGCATTAAGTAGAGTTCTTTCATGGGTGTGAAGTGCGCCACACTTATGAAGAAGAGGCTACAAGACTATTAGGAAATGTTCTCTTCTTTCATGATCTATGTCGTGTGATGAAAAAGTCTTTTTATCCTTCTAATTTGTGCTATTTGCGATTGCAGAATCATGGCTCCCAGAAGAGTGAATTGTATGAGAAATGGGAATAGTGAAGGCCACAAGGATGGAAATGGTAATAGTCACTAGAAAGCCCCACTAGTTCAGGAGCACCAGGCACCAGAGCCAGTCACTCATGCTGAGTTCTGGGCCATTATTCAGATGTTTGTGAAGGCCTTGACCATTCAGGTCAATCAGCATTCCACTGTGCATGTTCCACATAATGGCAATGTAGTGGCGGTTCGAGTCAGAGACTTCTTGAGGATGAACCCGCTGGAGTTCCTTGGGTCCAAGGTAGACGAGGACCCGCATGAGTTCATAGATTAGATAGTGAAGATCACCTAAGTCATGGGGGTGAATGGAGTTGAGTGCGTAGAGTTGACCTTTTACCAGTTGAAAGGGGTCGTACATATCTTGTTCAGCCAATGGAAGGATAGAAGGGTCACTGGAGCAGGTCCTATCACTTTGAAAGAGTTCCATGTTTCCTTTCTAGACCAGTTCTTCCCTCGTGAGATGAGGGAGCTAAAGGTAGCTGAGTTCATGAATTTGAAGCAAGGGAGGATGACAGTACAAGAATATGCCCTTAATTTCACTCGCTTAGAGTTAGTAGTTGATCAGAGGGCGCAAGTGAGCAGGTTCGTGCATGGAGTAGCCGGTTATTTGGACAAGGATTGTAGGACCGCCATGCTCCATCAGGATATGGATTTCCCACGGTATGCCCAGCAGATGGAGGTGGCACATCTGAGAGAGAGGGAGGCCAAGAGGGCCAGGACTGATGGCCTTAGATTCTCCCAGTCGAGGTCAGATGGTGGGCATTGACTGTAGACTCACCAACGATCATCAACTCCAGCATCTTCGTCATTGAGTGTTCCATCCAGGCCTAGATATGATCAGAGAGGCGGAGCATCAAGCTTGAGGGGTCAGAGCAGCAGACCCACAGATTCTAGCATCCTAACTTATCACAGATGTGGTCGGGGACACGCAGGCCAGTTCTTGGCAGGTTCAGGTGCTTGTTTTGCATGTGGGACTCGGACACGTTCTTAGAGATTTCCCAGCAGTGAGACAGGATAAAGTTGGGGGCTGAGGCCCAATTTCTAGATCAGCAGCCCCTCCTGCATGCTCAGCCCATCAGGAGGTATCTACTATCACAGCTGGCGGTCAGCGCCAGAATAGATTTTATGGTTTAGCATCCCGTCAGGAGAAGGAGGCCTCCCTAGATGTGGTTATTGGTATGTTATGAGCTTTCCATATTGATGTTTATGCTTTGTTAGATGCGGGGGCTACCTTGTCTTTTGTGACACCTTATGTGGCCAGCCGGTTCAGAGTCAGTCCCGAAGTCTTGTCAGAACCCTTCTTAGTGTCTACTCCAGTAGGTGACTCAGATATAGCTAAGCGGGTGTATAGATGTTGCCCAGTCTCAGTCCTTCATAAGGTCACCTTAGTATATTTTATTTGCCATGACTAATTTTGATGTGATTCTCGACATGGATTGGCTATTTGCATGCTATGCTTTAGTTGATTGTAGAACCTGGGCTGTAGAGTTCAGATTTCTAGGTGAGCCAATCTTAGAATGGAAGGTTAGTTCAACTGTGTCTGCAGGTCATTTCATTTCCTTCCTTAATGCTACAAAGATGATTTTTAAGGGTTGTGTGTCCCATCTAGTTAGGGTTAAGGATGTTGAGTCTGAGACCCAGACTATCCAGTTAGTTCCAGTAGTACATGAGTATCCAGAGGTCTTTCATGATGATTTTCCAGTTGTTCCTCCTGAGCGGGAGATTGAATCTGGCATTGACCTTCTTCCCAACACACAACCTATATCTATTCCACCCTGCAGAATGGCTCCAGCCGAGCTAAAAGAGTTGAAAGAGAAATTGAAGGACTTTTTATTTAAGGGTGTCATTAGACTGAGCAAGTCCCCGTGAGTGCACCAGTTCTCTTTGTCTGAAAGAAAGATGGTTCTCTTCGCATGTGGATTGATTATCGACAATTGAACAAAGTCACCATTAAGAACAGGTATCCTTTATCCAGGATCAATGATTTGTTTGACCAGCTTTAGGGTGGCAAGTATTTCTCAAAGATAGATCTCAGATCCGGGTATCATCAGCTTAAATTTTTAGAGAGTGACATCCCGAAGACAGCCTTCAAGACGCGGTATGGCCATTATGAGTTTGTAGTTCTATCTTGTGGACTAACAAATGCTCCTGCAGATTTTATGGACCTGAAGAACAATGTGTTCAAGCCATATCTGGAAATGTTCGTGATCGTCTTCATTGATAACGTCCTTATATACTCTCCGAGCGAGGAGGAGCATGCCATTCATTTGAGATTAGTGCTTCAGACTCTCAAGGATCGTCAATTATATGCTAAGTTCAACAAGTGCGAGTTCTAGTTGAACTATGTAGCCTTTTTTATCCATATGGTATCAAGTGAGGGTATAAAGGTAGATTCTCAGAAAATTGAGGCGGTGAAAAATTGGCCTAGACGGTGAATCCTTCAGATATTTGGACTTTCTTGGGTTTAGCCGGATACTATTGAAGATTTGTTGAGGGTTTCTCATCTATTGCATCATCTTTGACCAAGTTGACTCATAAGAAGGTGAAATCCAATGGTCGGAGGCTTGTAAGAAGAGCTTTCAAGAGTTGAAGACTAAACTTACTTCAGCACCGATGTTGACCCTACCCGAGGGTACCAATGGATTTGTGGTGTATTACGTTGCTTCAAGGATGGACTTGGGTGTGTGTTGATGCAGCATGGGAAAGTGATAGCATATGCCCCTAGACAGTTAAAAGTTCATGAGAGGAATTACCCGACCCATGACCTAGAATTAGCCGCCGTGGTATTCGCTTTGAAGATATGGAGACGTTATTTGTATGGTGTCACGTGGATGTGTTTACGGACCATAAGAGCTTACAGTATGTGTTCACGTAGAAAGATCTCAATCTTCGGCAAAGGAGGTGGTTGGAGCTACTCAAGGACTATGATATGAGTTTCCTTTACCATCTGGGTAAGGCTAATGTGGTAGCAGACGCACTTAGTAGGCTCTCTATGGAGAGTGTGTCCCATGTGGGTGAGGGGAAGAGGGAGCTGGTGAAAGATGTACCATCGATTCATAAGGTTGGGAGTTAGGTATGTTGATTCAACCAATCGTGGTGTTTTTGTGTAGAACGGCTCAAAATATTTCTTGGTGACTGATATGAAAGCTAGACAACATGAGGACTCGATCGTAGTAAAGTTGAAGGAAGCCGTTCAAAATCAAAAGGTAGAAGTCTTATCCCAAGAGGGAGATAGTGTGCTTCGGTACCAGGGTCACTTATGTGTTCCAAATGTTGATGATTTGAGGAGCCGGATGTTGCATGAGGCTCATGCATCTAGGTACTCTATCCATCCAGGTTGGACAAATATGTAACGTGACTTACGGGAAATCTATTGGTGGAATGACATGAAGAAGGATACTGCAGAATTCATAGCCAAGTGTCCAAACTGTCAGCAAGTAAAGGTTGAGCATCAGAGACCCGGAGGTGTGCTTTTTAGGATATCAACATTCCTACTTGGAAGTGAGAAGAAATTAATATGGATTTCAACACAGGTCTGCCTCGTACTCGCTGACAATATGATTCCATTTTGGTTGTGGTAGACAGGTTGACCAAGGCAGCACATTTTCTATTAGTTAATACCACGAATTTGGCAGAGGATTATGCCAAACTATATACCATGGAGTTGGTCCGATTTCATGGAGTGCCCTTATCCATCATTTCAGATCGAGGTACTAAATTTGCCTCTCAGTTTTGGAAGTTGTTTAAAAATAAATTGGGTACACAAATTAAGCTCAGCACAGCATTTCATACACAAACAGATTGTCAAGCGGAGCAGACCATCCACAATCTCCAAGACATGTTGAAAGCATGCATGATGGACTTCAAGGGTAGTTAGGATGATCTCTTGCCCCTGATCGAGTTGGACTACAATAACAACTATCACTCTAACATCCAGATGGCGCCGATCGAGGCTCTCTACGGGCAGAGATGTAGATCTCCCATCGAATGGTTTGAGGTTTGTGAGGCAACAATGATGGGGCCGGATTTGGTTCATGAAGCGATGGAGAAGCTTCAGTTGATAAGAGATAGGTTGAAAACTACACAGAGTCGCCAAAAGTATTATGGGTACGTGAGAAGAAGAGAATTAGAATTTGAGGTCGATGATTGGGTATTCTGAGAGTGTCTCCCATGACGGGAGTGATGCGATTTGGAAGGAAAGGGAAACTTATTCCCGCTATATCGTCCTGTACCGGATAGTGAGACGTGTTGGCAAGGTGGCTTATGAGTTGGAGTTGCCTTCAGAATTAGCTTCTATGCATCCGGTGTTTCACGTATCGCTTTTGAAGAAATATTTAGGTTACCTAGCTTTAGTTTTGTCTCGGTGGATAGTGTTGGTGTAAAAGACAGCCTTAGCTATGAGGAGGTTCAGGTGGAAATATTTGATCGATAGGTTCGAAGGTTAAGGAACAAGGAAGTAGCTTCAGTTGAGGTGTTAGGGAGGAATCAACATGTTAAAGAAGCTATGTGGGATGCCGAAGTGGATATGATGGCTAGATATCCATATTTATTCTCTACTAGCTCAATTTCAGCTTGAGGTATCAGTTTTTCCCTAAAACTATATTTAATTTCATGTTCAGTTCATGTGCACGAGTTTCTTTTATGTATGTGGATGATGTATGATTCCTGAATTCAGTTCAACTATGTATTTTGAATCGGATGTTGTCATTCCGTCAGTTTTCAGTTTAAATGATTAGTATTTGAATATGATAACTGTATATCTCTCCTTTTTTGTTTTTTTTCCAATATTTGAGGACTAATGTTCCCAAAGGGGGAGATATTGTTATACCCTGGAAGCCCAAAGATTGGACCCAGGAGTTGAAACAGAGAAAAATTTGAAATTCTATAGAAGACTCAAAACGATTCATGAGGAGACTCATGAGGACTACCCACGAGTCATGATGTGACTCGTGGGGAAGTCACAGGTATTTAGCGAGAAGGTTTGAGAGGAGGAGACCCCATGGGCATGACCACGACTTGTGGCCAGGCCCCACAAGCCATTGTGTTAGTTGTGGGGAGGGATATTATGAAAAGAGAAAAAAAAAAGAAAGAGGCAGTGGACATCACACATGGTGACCACGAGTCATTGTCACCCATAATGAGTCGTTAGGTCACCCGTTAGGGCCACCTGACAGTTATTTTCTGCGAAATTAGTAAGGGCTTTTTCGTAATTTCTAAGTTTCTAAGGCCTAAACTATGAAATTTTGGGTTATGAATAATGACTTTTAAAGGGGTTAAGTTCATTTTAGGCCTTATTCATTCAAGCATGCAAGGTCGACAAGTTTGAGAGGGTGATCAAGCTATTGTTCCTCAATTTCCTTCTATTCTTTGTTGGGAATTCAAAGAAGTGTTAGAATCAGCTACCAAAAGGTACGTAAGGTTATGAATGGGTGATTCCTTTTCATACCCATGTCCAATCCCTCTCTAAAGTATGAAATTCCTATGTCGAATCTCTGGGGTTTTAACCCAAATGCATGAATCTTCTATTTCTATACATGGGTATGATTTTATTGTGATTCTACTATTGAATTTTGAAGCATGGGCAAATTTTATAATATTTCAATTTAAAATCATAATTTGTAGCTTTATGAATTTAAAGCCCATGGATGATATGTTCATGAAAGATGATATTTGTGATGAATATATGATAATGATGAGATATTATGATGAAAAGCACGATTTGAAACTACTCATGTTTACAATTATGATTTCGATGAGAATTGAGTATTTCTATGTATGATAAATCTTTGGGTAATGCCCACATGTTAAGTATGAATGATGATTTTATGAAATTATGCTTACCACATTGTTTTGGAGCAAAGACTCCCAATTATATTCTTAGCTTGCGGTATGTTTTGAGTTAATGTTTTCCTATGTATAGCTTACCACATGGTTTTGGAGCGAAGGCTCCAAAATATATTTTCAACTTGTGGTATGTCTTGAGCTAAAGCTTCTCATATGCATGATTTCATATTTGAGATGTATTTGATCATTGATATTCGTCAATAGATGATGTTGAGCTTCGTTATAATATGATGTAGACAATATGCATGTTTTGGGAGTAATGTCTAGCACCGAGTAGGCTAAGGGTCGATCACCCTATGCCACAGAACTATGCGCCAACGTAGGTTTATACATTATGAATTGGGGACCTCCCTTGTGAGCTTCCCCTATCCGGATGGGCCTTCAGCTTGATTTCAATATCATGGTATCGTCCCTAGCCTTGGCAAGGCTTTGGACGGCTCTACCCACTTGAATGTGATAGTTGGGATCACATCAGCTCTATCGTGGTATGTCGGTTAAAATATGAATCTCCCATTGTTCTTCATAATTTCATATATGCATATTCATTTATTATGAGATTTATGTAAATGCATGTTCTAATGCAGGTTTGACTCAATTTTCAGCTTTACTTATAAATGTCAGAATTCATCTTTGAGTCAATTGATCTAGTTATGATGTTATGAATTTATGTTATGTTATGTTATGAAGATATCATGATTTCAGAAATAATTCATGCAAGCCCTAATCTCAGATTCTTATGCTTACATTTAAATTATGCATTGTCTTTAAATTATTTTATATACTTTAGCAGTTTTACTTACCTTGCATACTTGGTACATTCCACGTACTGACCGCAGACTCTATGCTGTATCGTTTCATGATACAAGACCCAGCTCTCAGATTCAGCCCTACTCGTAGTCATCTTATTAGAGTTAGCACTCTATTTGTGGGTGAGTCCTCATCTCTCGAGGACTAGACTATTCGGCTTTTCTTTATGTATTTCAGTTTCAGCTTGTTGAGTTAGTTTGGGTCTTGTCCCATCAATTCGTCATGTTTAGAGGCTATTCAGACATATGTATGTATTCAACTTCAGATTTCGTATAATGATGTTATGTTCAAGTTAGACTTCCGCTATGATTATTTTATCGGTTATGCAGTTTCTTGATTGATATTAGATGTATGCTAAAGCCATGGGTCGATTTGGGCTCTCTCGGTGCTCCTTGTCCCGTGTTACAATCCAGTCCCCTATTCGGGTCGTGACACACAACTTCTTGGTTACTACTGCACTTGTGAAAATTTGAGATTAATACTTGAGTTTGAGTATTCACCAATAGATCTAGTCCCTATGGGTTTGATATCCGGCTCTTAAGAGTCACTTTACTACTTATACCAGTGCATGTGCTAGAGGCATAGGAAGTTTTTAGCGCCATTGTCGGGGTCTGTCAACATTAGTGGAGTTCTTGTTTTCATATTATTTTTGTATTTTATTAAATGCTGACAACTTGGTCATAGTAACCAATTTTTCAAGTATAGGTTGGTCCTTTTAGCAAGCTAGCAAGGGGTAGAGAGCTAGTAGAACCACACCTTGAACCTAAGGGAAGATTGAGATAGCTAATATGGGAGGTGAACTACTCTATATCCTATCCAAAAGGTTTAATAGGATGAGGTTGCACCAACAGTGATGGCTAACATACCTGTTCGCGAAGTGGCAATCCCACTTATGACCAATATTACCTCCAACATCTGCAGACCAGCACCTGGAGGCTAATTTGTGCTTAAGTAGAATACGGTGCAGTTGCTTCACACAAATGGATAATTCACAGGCTTAGCACATCAGGATCCATAATAGAATATGTAAAACTTTTTGGAAATCAGTAACGCATTCGACCCCATTAGAGTATCGACTGATTATGTAAGGCTCACCCTTTTCCCTTTCTCATTATTGGGAGAAGCCAAGAGGTGGTTGAAGGTAGAAACACCAAATTCCATCACTATATAGGATGATCTTGGCAGGAAATTCCTTATCAAAGTTTTCCATTTAGAAAGACTGCAATGATACGGAGTGAAATTTTAAGCTTCAAGTAGTGACCAGTTGAAAACTTATACTTGGTTAGGGAGAGATTCAAGTCTTTGTTGAGAGACTTCCCTCATTACCAGCAGCCTAATGAAGCGCTGGCCCATAGTTTTCTGAAAATTCTTGACCCCTGCACTTAAATTTTGTTAAATTCCATATCAGGTGGTCAAGCATTGGGGAAAACCTATGATGAGCTGTACAATGTTGATTAGGATTTCCTAGGGAAATCCAGAGTGGAATAGTGATGCATCTCGTAAAGCATTCATGAAAGAAATTGGGATAATCGAGGTAGACAGTGTAAACGCATTAGCATCTCAGTTAGCCTCATTCCCTCATTAGATGATGACTCAGTTTAGCAAGTTGAACATGGCACAACCACATGCACAAGAGAATGCAGTTCAACAAGCTCTAAGCTGGTGTGAGATATGTGGAAACAACGGTCATGGGGAAGAATCTTGTGGAGCCAATATAGAGTTAGTAAACTCTATAAGGAATTTGTAGAGAGGCAACCAAACTTATGGGAACACCTACAATAGAAATTAGCAGAATCACCCCAACTTCTTTTGGGGTGGAAATAAGGGACACAACCAAAATTTTCAACAGCCGCAGTAGTAGTATCAACAGCAGGGTAGGAAAACTAGTGGCCAATCACACAACATAGAGGAGATGTTGCAAAAGATCATGGCTAACCAAACTCATATGGCCACTGACCAAGAAAGGATGGATCCTGAGCTTAAAAATTAGCACTTGGTCACTCGAAATTTGGAGAAGAGAATGGGGAAAATAGAAATAGCCCACAACACTAGACCGTAGGGGGATTTACCAAGTGACACAGATCCAAACCCAAGGAAGGTCATGTCCCTCAGTATGAGGAGTGGCAGAGAGTTAGCTGATACACAAGCGAAAGAGAAGAAAAATGAGGTGCAACCAGAGCTTGTCAGACCCGGCCCATCAACCAACAAGGGCAAAGACCAGAAAGCTTCGGAGAATAATTCACAATCAATAGTGCAACCAATAATGAGACTGCCACCACCTTTCCTATAAAATCTTCGAAAGAGAAAGGAGGATGCTTGTTCCAAATGTTCTTTGATATTTTTAAAGGACTTTAAATAAATTTGCCTTTAATAAATATTTTGCAAGGAATGCCTAAGTACGCTAAGTACTTAAAAGATGTGTTGGCCAACAAAATGAGGCTGATGGATGTACATATTGTAGCACTCACTAAGGAGTGCAGCTCTAGGGTGATGAGCAAGCTGCTAAGGAAGTTCAAAGATCTAGGTAGTTTCACCCTCCCGGTACAAACAAGTAGAAGTGAGTTGATGCAGGCCTTAGATGATCTAAGGGAAACTGTGAACTTGATGCTCAAATCCCTATTCAATACACATGTCTTGGGAAAACCAAGGCTGACCAGAGTTATGCTGCAGCTTGCTAATAAGTCAAAGGAGGCTCCGGAGGGGATAATAAAGGATGTGCTCATTAAAGTAGGTAAATTCATAATCCCTACTGACATTATTATCCTTGATTTTGAGGTTGATGATAGGGTACCCCTTATTTTGGGATGTACACTTCTGGCCATGGGTGGAGCATTGATAGATGTCAGAGTTAGAAACCTGAAGATGAGGGTAAATGATGAAGTAGAGACCTACAGAGTATACCAAACACACAACACCCCAACACATTATAGGGATCTCTAGAAAATAAATGTAAGAACATAGAATGAGCGCGGGATAGGGGAGTGCAAGACGAAAATTTCACTTCTGAAGGATCTCTTAGAAAAGAACCCTAAGCCTAAAGTTCAAATGATGCAAGTTAAGCCAGTGAAGAAAGTAATGGAGAAGAAGAGGAAAAGTGAGGAGGCTATTCCCTCAAAAGTCAAGAAAAGAAGAAGATGGTTCCCGAAAGGGAAGAGGAAGTTGAGGACATCTTGAAAAAGATATGAATCACATCATTCTGCGACGTAAAACAGGCAGTTCTTGGGAGGAAACCCAAGTTGTATCACAAGTGTAAACTTTCTTTATTTTATTTTGGTTTGTTTTCACTTTTTTTGTGCTTTTGGTTGTTAAACACATATTGAGAGGAAGTATGAGTACCAATGAGAAAAGATAAGGAGTATGACAAAATATGAATGTGGGGAGATAAACCCTTGCTAAAATAAGTGGATGAAAACATGCTGCTAGCTAGGCCTAGAGGCCTCAGGAAGTATCCCTAACCCATGTTTTAAATTTAATCAATTCCTTTGGGAGATAACATAGTCTTAAGTGTGGGGTGTGGGAATTCTCAAAACAAAATTTTTATGTTGAATGAGGGTGAACTATGTACTTTGTTTGAAAAGTGTTTAAATTGATAGTCTAAGTTGAGCACATTTTAGCACCTTTTTGTTATTCTTTTTGGTTCTTTTCCCCAGGGGAGCAGTTTGAATCGAAAATAAAATTTTGTTTTTGTGAGAAATTATTTTGAGTCATAGTTAGGGGATTTTCCTGATGATAGTTGGATGACAACCATTTTGAGGAAAAATTAGTCATTAGGATTTTTGTTAGAACCCCTAGCTGATTTAATGCTAGATGCTTTGGTTGAGTGCTTGATGTACTATGAGTTTACAATACTTTCAACGCTCCAAACTAAGAAAGTAGTATGGACATAGATATGTTTATATGGATATAAAGAACTTTTTCTTTGGTCATAGGAAAAATAGGTTTGGAGCAAAAATGTGCAAAAGATAGACTGAAAGTGCAAAAAATAGGCTTAAATCATAGATCTCAGTCCGAGCCGTAGGATGGTGCTACGAGCCATACCGCAGGTCATGAGAAGTTTCAGAAGGATAAGGATGAAGAGTGCATCATACAACTCTCAGTACGAGTCATACAAAGATTGTACGGGCCGTAGTGAAAAAGTCGTGGAAAGATTCAAAAGATGTGCACAAGAGGCTAACTCCTAATATTGATAGATAGTACAGTCATGGCATCAAGGTGGAAGACGTACAATAGAACTCGTGAAGAACTTCAGAAAAATTGAAAAGTCTCATAATCAACCCATAGAAGCACAGTACGACTCATAGGAAGCATGTACGAGTCGTACCAAGGTCCAGCAGTTAGCCAAATTTCAGCCAGCCGATGACATACAGGAAGTAGGTACGACTGGTTCATACCTGCTAGGGGTCTTAGGAAAGGTCGTGATGCAGGCGACTTCAATTACGAAAATTCACCCTATTAGCTTAGGAAAATGATTTTTATGTCTGTATAAATACGTTTTATGTTTTATCTTCATCAGAGATTAGACAGAAAGAATTAGAACTGAGTATAGGACGTGAGAATTAAGGGTTAGAAGATAGAATTGATTTGTTTGACTTGTGATCAACCTTTTATTCACTTTCTCTTGATCTTCATAATTTGTTCTTTAGGATTTTTCTAGTTTGTACAAAGAAGTTTTTCTCTCATCTATTATATTTGGGACATATTGATAATAGTTAATTTTCAGTCACTCATGAAACGTGACATGATGATTGAATATAGTCATTTAATAGGGACGAACTAGTCGTTTGAATAAACCTAAGTTATCAGTTCTACAAGTAAGCATTGGTGATGATAACGTATGTATGCCATAAGCAGTTATGAATCCATTGGGAACACAAAACCATAGTTATCTTTCATTCTTGATTTCCACAAAAGTTTCAACTATGTTTTTAATTATTGTTTTCTTTATAACCCCTCATTTGGAGTAACTACCCAACAAGTTCACTTACCGGCATTAGTCTAACACTTCCATATTCCCTGTGGGATCGACCCTAACCTCTTAGTTGGGTTCTTTATTAACAACGTCTGCTTCATACTTCGGTAGGAGGCATGGTTTGAGCGTTATCAAAAAGTGGCACTATTACCGGGGAATACTGCTAAGACTAGATTAATTGCTTGTATTTAACTTTTGATTGTTATTTCCTCTTTTGGGTTTTTATTTTTTTTGTTTTGTCTCATCTAGGGCACCTTTTGGAAAAGCCAAGCATTTAATACAGTGAAGGATGAATCCAAGTTCCTGGATGAAATCTAAGTAGTCAAGATATTTGCATCGTGCCGTAACGTTAAGTCAGGCTCTGCATAGGAGGCAACCAATGGATGGTGAAGTATGAGAATCCACAGGTATGTTCCCTTCCCTCTGTTTTTACATTCTATGCTTCGGGGTTGAAGCATGCTTTTTAAAAAGGGGAAGGGGTGTACTTGTAATTTTGGGGATTTTGATTCGTCCGAGGGTTTTTCTTGTCATGTTTTTTTTCTCGGGCATGCTATATAGTAGAACCGACATGTTTAGGATTTTATTTTCTTATTTTGTTATTTTTGTTTAATTAGGAAATAACTTGGGAATACTCAATTTTTGAAAAAAAAATTTGACCCTATTTAAAATTTTATTAGCTATGCACTTGTGACTGCATGCATATTTTTTGTGGATCTTTTGATGACATTTAGTTTATTAGCATGAGGAGTCTTGTTAAGCCATATGTAAAACAAACAGGTAAGGTGAATATATGTCATGTTCCATGAGTGAGTGAGGAGTAATACTTAGTTCAAGTACTGTGTTGAAGATCTAGAACTTTCTTGGTTTGTCTTTGCATAGGATAAGGATGGAAGGTTAGGATATGATCATAGGCCATTCTTTGTTAAGCTCACTTTTATCCTAAATAATCTTACCAAAATCATATGATTCCCTTGATCCCAATTTTAAGCCTTTAACAAACCATTTTTCTTTGATTAACCGATGAACCGTATCGAATTTTTTATAATGAACCTGTATTGGCCCTGGTCCTTCCTTGGATATTGTGAACCTCAATATAGGCAAAATGTCTTAGTTGAGGGTGGCTAGAGTAAAGGTGCATAAATGGTGGGAACAAGAAAAAGGGAAAGAAAAGAGAAAATGTTAAAAATGAGGTGTGGTGTGAAAAAAAAAAGATGAAAAATCTTGAAAAAGAAAATTCAAAAGAAAAAAAATGTAAAATGCTTGAAAAAGTTGAAAATACACCTTCTCCATACAAATGCACATAAAAGATACGTCTACAATCCTGAACCCTCATTTTCTCAAGATAAGTCTCAAGAACTTCTTCTTCCCCTCCTCTCAAGATTCAAGAATTTCACCAAGGTGTTCATCAATTTTCAAGAAAGATTTCGAGTAGGGTTCTTCTACCAGGTATGTGGGTTTTCCAACAAGGATCTTCCATCCTTGTGCCCCCAAATGTTTTCAGTTAAAACACCCAATTTCTACTATTCTATAAGATGCATGACCTAGGGTTTTAAATTGATGGTGAATCCTCCTACAACTCTTTAAATTTCAAGATCCATTGTGACTATGACATAAGTGCCGCGTAATGTGATTGGGTTATCTTGAATTATGTGTTGGGTGATGAAGAGTGTGGAGTTATTCATGAATGATTAGAGTTTTAAATAAGGTTTTTGTCATTGTCTTTCGATTATCACAAATCCCTTGCATCCATGTTTAATATGTGACGATTATATGATTACCCATGAGAATTTTAATATGTCAACGATAGATGTGATGAGATTAAATTAGAGTTCCTGGACTTGAATAATTGAATGTAAAATATGCATGTCCCTATGTCTTGATGAAATTAATCAGGTGAGAAGTAAATCTATGATAATGGCTTATCTATTGCATTCTTTTCATGAATTGGAATAAATTGTGAAATGGGTCTCATGAAACAAAGATGCATACTTCCCATATAATTTTGTTGTACATGCTGAAATATGAGTAAACACATAGCTTCCTGTAAATCTAGAGTATATGACTCAATGTATGCCTGTTAAAGTATGAGTTGAATGTATGGGTCATGAATGTCTCTATGATACATACTGATTAATATGCAACTAGAATTTAACGATGAGAAAGTAGTATGCATGATGTGGAACTAAAGATTCTCATTAATGTTAGACCTATGAAGAAATTCTTGTATGGCTCCATGATGATATGAATTGTGATGATAAAGAATGAGAATGATAATTTCTGAATGTTGGACTTGTTGTTAGTAGAAAGTAGCCTCGATCCTTCCGAAATGAATGATGTTTGAAGAAAGAAAAGTATGCTCATGTTTTTTATTAGTTGCAGTAGTAGAGACCATAT
>JACEIK010005717.1:49593-74776 GCA_018107945.1 Datura stramonium
CCAGTACCTCTCAGATTCTAGCATTAGTCGGGATCCTCCATAGTAGAGAGAGACTCCCTAGCTCAGTTGGGATCCTCAATAGTAGAGAGTGACTCCCTAGCATTAGTCGGGATCCTCAATAGTAGAGAGTGACTCCCTAGAATCATTCGGGATCCTCCATAGTAGATAGTGACTTCCTAGTACAATCGGGATCCTCTATAATAGAGAGAGACTCCCTTAATGATGATATTAGTATGATCTAGTCTTGCATGACCCAGCTTTCACATTATAATGGCTTAATAAGATGATGATCAGTCTCAGTTATCAGTAATGATTCAGTACAGTATGTGCCACTAATTTCAGATTTGGCACTTATTATATGTTCAGAATTTGACCCTTATGCATGAGTTCTAAGATGTTATATAAATGAGATTCAAAAAGAAGCTTCATGTATCTATCTATGTATGTGAATCATTGAGTATGTGAATAGCATGTTGAAGTAGTTATGTGGATGTATTTGATTAAATATTTATCAGATATTTGTTTGTTTAATTTTTTATGTTATCCCACATGCTCAGTACATTACAAGTATTGACCGCATGCCTTTTGTGCTATGTCATTTCATGATATTGATTCAGGTTTCCAGACTCGGCTTCGTGGTTAGATACGCTTCGTCCCTATTCAGTAGCTATTGGTGAGTCCTCGTCCTCCGAGGACGTGATTATGTTCATATTTTACTATATTTCAGATTCCAGACTTTAGGAGTTAGCTGGGGGCTTTTCCCAGCAACTCATCAATTTAGTAGAAGGCTTTCAGACTTATCTAGATAGATTCAGCGTACTATCTAAGTGTTATGAAATTGTCGTTATGGCTTATATTAGATTCATGTTATTATCTTCCGCTTATTTATGTTGTTAGTCATTCTCATGTTAATTGTATGGTATGATAATGCCATGGGTCAACTTGGAGCCTCTCGGGGTTCCTTGTCCCATGTTACGGCTAGGGTGTGAACTCGGGTCGTGACATAAAATCTTTCACATTTATCATGTCCAGTCCTAAAGCCTACATTAAAAGTCACAACAAGTCCTATAGTGATCCTAATTCGACCATCTGATAAATTAAAGCAGAGAAAAAGGGCAAGCTTATGGTATTTCAACATAGTGCTTGAGACTTATTTGTGAGAGTGAGCATCTTGTTTGTTTAATCCCATGCAATATTTGGTACTATATCTATGAGTGGGGACTTCATTTGTTGTGACGGTACATGTATTATGTTTACTTTTACCTATGATCTATGTGAAAAGCATCGGTGATGACTTGATTGCCTATTGATAGCTAGATGACATATCTTGATCCTTGTTAAGCATGTTTTGTGGTAGCTTGTAGTACATTAGCAGATGTTTGTTCATGGAAAAGGGTCAGAAATTGTTGAATGTATAGTGCAAGATTTTTCTAGTATTGGATGTAGTAGCCTAGGTTGATTTCTAGTTGAGCGTCATATTTAGTTTTTCTTTTCTTTGCCTGAGGACATGCATAAGTCTTAAGTTAAGGGTGTGGATGTGCTGTGAGTTTATAGCACTTTCGACGCTCAAAACTAAGAAAGTAGTATGGACTTAGGTATGTTTATATGGATATAAGACACTTTTTATTTGGTTACAGGACAAATAGGTGTTGGAGCAAAAATGTGCAAAAGATAGCTTGAAAGTGCAGAAAATAGGCTTAAATCACAACTCTCAGTACGAGCTGTAGGATGGTGCTACAACCATACTTCAGTTCGTGAGATGTTTCAGAAGGCTAAAGATGAAGAGTGCATCATACAACTCTCAGTACGAGTGGTAGAAATATTTTACGAGCTCTGTTGAAGAATTCGTGGAAAGATTCAAAAGATTTGCACAAGAGGATGACTCTTGATACAAATAGATAGTATGAGTTGTGGCATCAAGGTACGAATCGTACCATAACACTCGTGAAGAACTTCAGGAAAATTGAAAAGTCTCAGAGTCAAACCATGGAAGCACAGTACGACTCGTAGGAAGCATGTACGAGTCATACCAAGGTCTAACACTTAGCCAAATTTCAGCTAGCCAATGACATACGGGAAGCAAGTACGACCCGTACATACCTACTACGGGTCGTAGGACAGGTCGTGACACGGACGACTTCAGTCATGGAAATTCACCCTATTAGGCTAGGAAAATGATTTTTATGTCTATATAAATACGTTTTATGTTTTATCTTCATTAGAGATCAAACAAAAAGAATTAGAACTGAGTATAGGACGTGAGAATTAAGGGTTAGAGGATAGAATTGAGTTGTTCGACTTGTGATCAACCTTTTATTGACTTTCTCTTGATCTTCATAATTTGTTCTTTAGGATTTTTCCAGTATGTACAAAGGAGTTTTTATCTCATCTATAATTTTAAGTATTGATTTATGTATTTAATATGAATGTAGATCACAATCTTGCAACTATGAGAAGCTAAAACCTCCATAGCTACGGTTGTGGGAACCATGGTGAATTAACAAGCTAGGGTTACATAAAAGTGATTCAAAACCAACGCAAAACACTTGTGTTGTATTCTCTTCATGCTTAAACATTTCTTAACCGTGTACAATGTTAGGACATGCCTGAATTCTTTACTTGCTTAAGGCTATAGAGGTAGAGATTAGGAAAAGAGAATTACAACAAAGCCTTGATCTTGATGATCACTGTATTAACTTGAGTTGTGGTCGCAGGATAGTTAAATTTGGCACATATTGATAACAGTTAATTTGCAATCACTTATAAGACATGACCCAGTTATTGAGTATAGTCATTCAGTAGGGATGAACAGTCATTTCAATGAACCTAAGTTATCAGTTCTACAAGTAATCATTGTTTTTTATCACGTATGTATACCAGAAGCAGTTATGAATCCATGGGGAATACAAAACCCTTGTTATATTTCATTTTTGATTTCAACTAAAGTTTTAACTGTGTTTTTAATTATTATTTTCTTTATNCCCCCAATTTGGAGTAACTACCCAATAAGTTCACTTGCAGGCATTAGTCTAGCTCTTCTATTTTTCCTGTGGGATCGACCCCATCCTCTTACTTGAGTTCTTTATTGACAATGACCGCTTCATACATCAGTAGGAGGTAGGGTTTGAGCATTACTAGTGATATAGATATCTGTATGATGCGAGTAAAATTCAGTAGAGAAGCATGTACGTAAATTGCATGACTTGGTTTGAGACACCTACGCTCATGGATATGACTTTGTTTACTTTGTGATTAATTTTGAATTCATGTGCTTAGCTGAATTGAGAGTCTTTATTGGTATTTCTTGAATTGAACATGTGTAGTGAGTGTAAGGTTCTCTTTAAAGTCCATGCTACCATGTAATGTATAGACCTTGCTTGGTGTATTTGCAGAACGAAATAAGGGATGTTAATTGTAGGAGATGATTTAGGCAATTATTTGAATAAGCTTACTTTTAACCCATGATTTACCTACCATCGATGCATTAACCTAGTCATCCCCATTGAGCTTATTCATTACTAGACGTATAAGTAGCCTAATCCTTTTCATTGAATGGACCTGAATTTGATCCAAAACTCCTAAGCGCATAGGTGAAGAATGCATAAGAATAAAAGGGGTAAAATATTGAAAAAGAGAATATGGTTGGTTGGGGATGTGAAGAATAACTAATGGTGCAGTGTTCAAAATGCGTAAGTGTTTGTAGAGAGTGGAAAAGAATAAAAGAACGAAAATGTGAGTAAGGCTTGAGTACTCCCTACCAATAGTATAGATATGCTTAAAGAAATATAAAAACAAAGGGAAACTGATAGATGAAAATATGTCATGACTTAACATAGGCCGAGATCTAGACATGGAACCTAGAATCATAAATGGCTCCAAGCCGACCCATGGCATGAACATGATAGCTAAAGATCAACACAAGCAAAGTTAATAGCTGAATTCTGAGTGGAATCCTGAATAATAAAATGTTTATCCAACGAAAATATCACAATAGTAAATTTGAAACTTAAAATAAAAACTATGTCTGAAAAACCTCTAACATACTGACAAGCTGATGGGACAACTATCACGACTCGAACATAGGCCTGAATCGAGACACGGGAAAAGGAGCCCCAAGAGACTCCAAGTTGACCCGTGGAATGAACATAACATCTAACTCAATCAATAAAAGTGGAAGATCAATCATAATAAACATAGCGGAAGTCTGAACATAGCATAACATCAAAACATACAACATGAGTCTTAAGCTAAGTACAATCTATGTCTTAAATGCCTCTATTTCTGATAAGTTTATGGGAAAAGACCCCAACTAACACTCTATATCGAAAATTGAAAACATAAATATAATTGATAAGGAATGGTCCTCGAGAGATGAGGACTCACAAACTGGGACTAAATATGCTACTCTAGAAGGATGGCTAACAACGAGGCTAAGTCTGAATATCGGAGCCTGTATCATAAAATGATACAACATAGAGTATATGGTTAGTACGTGGAATGTACCGAGTATGCAAGGTAAGTAAAATTGCTAAGTAAGTAAAATTAGTAATAATGCATTTGATAAAACATAATCAAGATAAGATTCTGATAGTAAGGCTTGCATGCTATTTTCTAAGATCATGATCTAAACATAACTGCATATCATAACTGATTCGAATGACCTAAAGCTGAAAAGTAATAATCATAAGTAAAACTGAACATTGGGTCAAACTTTCTTACAAATATATATCATGAATAATAATCATGCATAATTGAAAACCTGAGGAATAATGGGAGACTCGTCATATAACAGAGATTACAACGACAGAGCTATGGGGTCCCGACTATTACACAGATGTGGGTAGAGCCATTGAAAGCTTTGCCAGGGATAAGGACGCTACCATGATATCGATATAAGACGGAAGGCCCTTTAGGGAAGGGGAAATCTCTTAAAGGAGGTCATGAATAATATGTACATACCTATGTTGCCGCGTAATTCTGAGGCATAGGGTTTACTGGCCCTTAGCCTACTCTGTGCTAGACACTACTTCCAAAAACATGCATATTATCTCCATTATTTTTCAATGAAGTTGACCATCGTCTAGTGACGAAGCTGAATAATAACATACATGCATAATCTGAATTCATAACATGAGGAGCCTTGTCTCAAACCATACCACAATCTAAAAATAATGGGAGTCTTGACACCAAAACCATGTGGTAAGCTAATTCTTGAAATCATATATCATACATGAACATAAAGGCTTGTCTAATATTTAAACATGCTTGAAAATACATGATTAACATGAAAACATTATTATAAACATGGGTAATTTGAAAAGATGCTTTTCTCATAAATATCTCATCATACTTGAACATACATCATTGATCTCAACTTTGATGAACCTTTCATGGATGGGCATCATAATTTATAAAACTTGAAAACATGGTTTATAATTGAAAATATTGTAAAAACATGCCCATGAATAGTAATTCGATAATAGAAACATGTTTAGATCATACCCGTGGTAGAAACATAGGGAACTCATGCATTGGGTAAAAATCCCATAGAATCAACATGTAGATTCTTATGAATTAGAGAGGGATTGGGCATGGGTGTGAACAATTTCACCTATTCATAACCTTACATACCCGAGAGAATCTGATTCTACAACTTCTCTGATTGCCCAAGGAATAATTGAGGAAGAACCTTGAGAGATTGAGCTTGATCGCCCCTCTAGATTTCTAAACTTGCATGCATGAATTAGGAATAACTTAGAATGAATTTACCCTTCTTAAAACTCACTATTAATAGCTTAAAATTGCATAGTTTAGGCCTTAGGATCATAGGAATGATGGAAAAACCCTTACTAAATTCACAGGAAAAAACAGACTATTAGTCCCAGCGAGGGATTGGATGAGTCGTCGTAGCCACGACCTGTGGTCTGCGATTGTTGGCTTCACTGGAAGTTGCATATTGATAGTCACCATGGGGCACTTAACGACTTGTTACTAGTAACCACGACTCGTGGTCACCTCCTGTTACCCTCACTGCCAGAAACTCCCATGGGGCTCACCACGGGGACACTACAACTCATGGTGCACCCAACGAGTTGTGGAGACCAAGATGTTAGGTGCACTGCACATTCTTCCTCTTCTGTCCATTAACCTTGAGCACAACTGACTTAATGAGTCGTGGGGCTTACCATGACTTGTGATCATGCCTATGGTTACTCAAAACATAAAATTTCCAACTTAATTCAGACACTACACCACGGGTCACTTAACAAATTATGGTCATCCTGACGGGTCACTGGACGACTCGTCCTGTGACCTAGTGCAAAGAATCCTATTTTCTCCGTTTCAACTCCTGGGGTCTGATATTAGAGTTTTCGAGGTATTACAACAACACTCCAACTAACTTACTAGAAGTTTGAAATTGAAGATAACACAACTCGACTAACTGAAGCTCCTCGAAGGATGAGGACTCACCAACAATAGCACTGGGATAAAATCTGGAGACTAGCTAACGGTTGGAATGAGTCTGAACTTCTTAACCTGTATCATAAAATGATACAACATAGGTATGTGGTCAGTACTTGGAATGTACCGAGTATGAAAGGTTAGTAAAACAGGCTAAGTAAGTATAAACTAAAAATATGCTTAACATAAATCATAACATCATAAGATTCTGAGAGTAGGGACTGCATATTGATGTCTGAAAACATGAATATACGTAAACTCGATCTCATAACTGAATCGAATGACCCAAAAATGAAACTGATATTCATTAGTACAACAAAAAAGTTGATCATTGGGTTAAACCTACGGAAAACATAATATCATAACTGATGAATATGCATAACCGAAATCATGAGGAATAATGGGAGATTCGTCATATAACCGACACTATCATCATAGAGCTTATGTGATCCCGACTATTACACTCAAGTGGGCATACCCATCCAAAGCCTTTCTAGGGTGAAGGGTGCTAGCATGATAGCGATATCAAGATTAAGGCGCCTTGGGGGTAGGGAAAGCTCACAAGGGAGCTCCCAATGAATCTTAATACCCCTACGTTGGCACGTAGTTCCGAGGCTCGGTGTTTACCTGAACCCCTAGCGTACTCGGTGTTAGACACTATTCCAAAAAATATGCATATGCTCTCCATCATTTTTCAATGAAGCTGAAACCGTCATTTTTCAAAAAAGCTAAAACCACGCCATAAGCTAAAAGTTGGAGTATAGGCTGCAAAACCATATGGTAAGCTGATTTTATAGAACTAAGATGAATAATGAAAAACATGCTTAACTAGTGTGGGCGTACCCAAAATCTTAAAATCATTCACACTTGATATAGACTTCATAAGTAAAAATCATGGATTCATACATGATAAATTTATAAATATTCATTCATTCTAGATATCACATCATACTTCATGGGCTGATAAGCTTGAAATTCATAAATCATGCATAATAGGACATAATCTTCAGAAACTTAAAATCATGAATTAGTAAGTAAATTGAGAGTAAAAATTGCCCTAATAGCCATAAATCATCAATTGATACATGAGAGAATTGAACCCATAGAGATAGCCTAGGAGATTGCATTGAATAAGGTTAAACCCTAGAATTTCATAATTTAGAACTTGAGAAGTACAAATCATGAATTTGTACTTGAAGTGGCATGAGGGTCGAATAATTTCCCCTATTCATAACCCTACATACCTGGGTTGATGATCTCTTGACTTTTCTTGAAGAGCCCAACAAGATTTGAAGAGGTTTGAAGAAGAACCCTTGCTCATTTCTTGAGAGAAAATCCAACTATCGTTCTTTTGGAGAGGGTGAGGATTTAGGCTAGGTTAATCCCTTTAATCTGACCTTAATGAAGCCCAAAATGACGTCATTTAGGAGTTAGAAAAATATGAGGTTAACCGAATTAAGACCTACAACTGGCACTTATTACGACCAATAGTACAGGTTGTGGTGTGATTGTACGACCCATACTGAGATTCGTACCATGTCTGGTGCAGATTCACTAAACCGTTCATAACCTATTACTACGAACTCCCATTGAGGCAAGGTCAGATGTGTTTGAAAGAATACTCAAATGGATTTTATTTGAAATGTCGAATCACCCAAAAACTCTTTATACAAAGGGAGCTATGGTAATTTGATGTTGACCCTTGTAAGAACTTATACGAAACCCAATTGGTAAGAAGGCTCTCAACTAGAATTTGAGCTAGAGGTTCCTTATGACCATTATTTGTATCCAAGTCACTTCTCACATTTAAGAATTTGTCTAACAAATAGTTTCAATAAAATTCATCAGGTTCAGGCCTATCCACATACCTAGAAGAGTTCAAAACTTAGCCTGAAAGTCCAAGGAATTACAATATACCAACTCACGACTGAAACAATGATTCGTACCATCATATTACGACTCGTACCGTAAGTCATACCACCAACCTACAACTAGTGGTTTCCCCCCATGACTAAAGAGCCCATTTTTCCCTAACTCTCTGATTATTTCCATGACTCATACCATGACCCGTAACTCTATCCTACGAGTCATACCATTACCCGTACAATCAATCACCTAAAAACTCCAAAGACTTGCTACAACTCCTGGACACGAGTCTACCAAAATACTACAACTCGTAGTAGGGAATCGTGGTTGGGAAAAAACTTCTCTGATCTGGACCACGGGTCTTCCTATGAGCCATACTATAAACCTACGACTTATAGGTTGAGTTGTACATAAGTAATTTTCCTCCTTTTTTTGTTGATCACATTTAAAATCTCATTCCTAGTCTTAGGAACTTTTGAGGTATTACACAATAGAATGAGATGAAGGTAAAGAAGAAAAGAATGTGCTTAACGAAAAAATGTGATGTAGTAAAAGTTCTTAGGAAAGATAGTCACTATTACTGGAAAAAATAATATTTACTTGTCCCTTAGCTTACATTTCAATCCAATAAGTCCTCTTTGATCTTACTTTTAGATGTTTTATATTAGTGGAGTAATACACTAAAGGCAAGAATATGGTCATTACGTGTGGTATGTGAATTCTTTGTAAGAGTAGCGAAATTATATTTATATACTCATAATTTTTATCAATTGTATATTTGTGCGTGATAATGGGTAACTCTTTTGTTGTGAGGGCACATGTTTGATGAAAGATAAGTTGCATATTTAACTTCTTGAATGGTTAAGTTGCATGAGTTTGCTGAGGTTGAGAGTCGGTTCATGAGGGTAGAAGGTCTAACTTAGTTGTCCAGATTTTAATTGTGTAACATACAACATGCTTGATTTGAACATTCCATCAAAGTCATTCATGATAGCCTTAACTTGAGTGGTCTTGATTTAAGTGGTGCATTCTGAGTCTTCCATGTGCATGAAATGTAAGGGATTTGCTCGAGCATGAACAATGCTTTATGTGTGGGATAGCGATCTTGGGAATATTTACATGCCCAAGTGCTTTTTATACCCAAAGTTTAGTCGTGTTTGTCGATTTATTTAAACATACTCTCTGTGTTTGCATATAAATGCGTGCATAATCTAACATATATGTTTAACCCATTTTTGTAGGTGAAATATGCTAAGGATGGGACTAGAAATGAAGATGCATGAGTAAGGAGGCAACATAAATCATTTCCAAAAGTGATGGGATGCAATTGGCCTGAAATGAAGGATTCCCGAACAAGAAATATTCCATGTTGGTAGGTATGGATGATGGGCAACGTGCCATTCTAAGGCTGTGCACGTGAGATAATGCAGGCAGTGCATATGCGTGTTAGCATCGTGTCGTACAGTGCGTGCTACGCGACCAGTGTTGTGCCACACCTTGTGTGCTGCGCGATGAAAGACATGGCATGCCATTTCGGTGTACGCCTAAGTTCCCACTCTAGTAGATGTGCATTACAACGCCATGCCACGCCTGCCAGGCAGCACGACTAGCACCGTGCCATGACTTTGGGATGAATAACCTCACACCATCATTTAGAAAATAAAATGGAGTACTCTACTTAACCTTTTAGCTATTGTATCATAGTCGCTTAACTTCAAACATCTTATAGAATATCAATACTTAAATCATAATAATGCCTTGTCATATAATTCGTTTAAAAAATCTTACTTGCAACTTTATTTCAATACATCTTGAGGATACATTAGGAACATATTTTTGGGACATTTGATAGCTTTACTTGAATACAAAAGAGGAAACGAATAGGAGATCTCAAGAACATAGAATTCATTTACAACATTGCACTTATAATCATAGAAGGAACAACTCATAGTGTCCATGTTAAGGGGTCTCCAGGCTCAATTTATATCTATGTCACAATAGCATATTCAAAGTCATTCTATTCATTCTTAAATGCTCTTATACATTTCAATATCTATAACTTTACCTCATGTATTTCACGTCTCATAAAAGCTCTATACAACGTTTTACCATGATCTAAAGACATGTATATCAATCTCAATTAATGACATAGATTTTGTGCTTAGAAATAAAAGAAAAGGGTGCCTTTACATACCTCATTTTGATGGGTTCAACAAAGTCAATCAACTACCTTTAAGACCATAACTTATAACCATGAGAACTTGGCTTTATATATAACAGAAATTCCAGCCAACAACACCCAACAACAAAGAAATAGAAACATCAAGTTATAAAGAGTTCAATTGGGTAATAACTCACGTATTATTATGGATTAACAACTTGGAAGTACTTAACTTTGTTTAGAGATGATATTAGCCAAAATAAGAAGAGTTTTCACCAAACCTTGCTTCCCGAAAATCATCTTAATCTGCAGCAACTTACTGATCCAACTCTTTAGGAACATTCCTTCAAACTTCAAGAACCATCACTCGAAAATAATTTCTGATTGATGGAGTCTTTCCAGCTTGATTCTTCCTCAAGATCTTATTTAAATCCATGAGAGATTACCTTAGGTCGTGGACTATTGTAGTTAGTAAGTAAAATAATTTCCTGAATATTACACTATATATATATATATTTACTAAGGCGGTAGCTGGTCCATAGCCCACTGGCCCTCATGGAGAATCAGCTCTATGACATGCTGGCCAACGTGCCACTGGAGGTCCATGGCACGTTGCTCCCTGCCCGGCCTTACCTTATCCATAGTTTTGTCTTAGAATGAGCATAATATTTTATTTCAAACTCCGATCGATGAGCAGTGTAATGTTCTAAAAATTAAACTCAAAGACCTTCGATTTGATAGATAGTACATTACCTAATTCCATATATATTTGAAGATATGCTCTTTCAAAGTTTTCCCATATATTAAATCACTTGAAATGACTATCTTTGAGACATCCCTTATAAAATATACATTATATACATCACTTTCGTTAACGTAAACATACAATTTCTTTAATTATTCGGCGCAAGCGCACTTACATAACTTTAACTTCTTAACATGATTGTACCATTACTTTATGACATAAGTATACCTTAAACACTTTATATTCATAAAGGCCACACCCCAGCCTAGGGCCTAGGCAAGATCGATACCCGGTGCCATGGTTGGCCCGAGCATAATATTGCGACTGACATGAGACTGTGAGCTAACAACTAAGAGAAAATAACATAATATCCATACATTTGAAATCAGGATTCAAGGCATGTCTAAGAAATTAAAAAAAAAACTATTTTTAAACAAAAGGGGACCCATAGGTCTAATTAAAGATTAAACATCAATAGAACATCAAATGACTATCTACGAAACCTCTAATACTAGAATTATAAGAAATTGGCTAGGAAAAGGCCCGTTGCCTGACCTCCATCAAAGCTAGACTTTGCTTAATCATTCTAATCCCAAGAAGAGAAAAGAGGCTCACCAAAAAGTGGAACTGATAGAACCTACTGATCGACACATCTTGGGAATCTGTATCTGAGGCAGCATTATAAAATAATGTAGCACCCCCGGCAGGAAAGGACATTAGTACATGGAATCATATTGTATGCAAGATGGAAAAAAAACATCTGAACGGAAAACAACTGAAAGGGAGAGCTGAGCATGAGGGACCATAGGCAAGCATATATAAAAATCACATAGAAAACTTCTAAATAATGCACTATGAAATTTGGCTTTCAAATACAAATCTACTTCAATAATAATTCTCTTTAAAAACGTCACGGCCATGCATACCCCTTTAAGTCCAAACAACTAAAATTACAAAGTAGTTTTGTGGTGTAGCCGACTTAGTACACTAGGCTTTCCTGGAGTTTGGCCCCTAAAGCTTGACTGGCTAACCTTACCAACTACCTTGCCAAGTAAAAGTATTGAACTAACTAGCTAGAGAGTTATGTGAATCATCCCACTCATTTTTTTTTGGGGGGGGGTGTATAAAATTCCCAAGATTGGTCATGCTTAATTTACATCAGCAAACATAGTTTATGACACTGTCACGATCCGATCATAGGCCCGGATCAAGACACGGAACAAAGAAACCCGAGAGGCTCCAAGTAGACCCATGGCATGAATATGACATCTAAATCCAACATAATCAAGTAGAAGTCTACTTATATAATAAGGTAGAAGTCTGGAAATATCATAACATCTGAATACATAACATAAAGATGAAACTGGACACATGCTATGTCTGAAAAGCCTCTACTACTGACGAGTAGATGGGAAAAGACCCAAACTAACTCACTATAGTATTAAACTGAAAATTTTCAATACATCGAATAAAGGTCCCTCAAAAGATGAGGATTCACCAACTAAGACTGGAAGGTGCTAATAATGAGAGTCTGGCTACTGGCAGGACTGAGCCTGAATATCTGAACCTGTATCATGAAACGATACAACATAGAGTATGCGTTAGTGCATAGAATGTACAGAGTATGTAAGGTAAGTAAAATCACTAAGTAACTAAAATCAGTGATCATGAATAACATAAAACATTTCATCATAAGAGTGTGAGAGAAGGGCTTGCATGCTATTAGCTGAAAACATGATCTAAACATGACTGCATATCTTAACTGAATCGAAAGACCCAAAGCTGAAAACATATAATAATAAGTAAAATTGAACATTGGGTCAAACCTGCTAAAAACATAATAACATGACTGATGAACATGCATAACTGAAATCATGAGAAATATCGTGAGACTCGTCATATATCCGACATCACCACGATAGAGGTTGCATGGTCCCGACTATTACACTCAAGTGGGCAGAGCCATCCAAAACCTTTCCAGGGCTAAGGACGCTACCTTGATATCGATATCAAGGTGAAGGCCCCTTGGGGGTATGGGATGCTCACAAGGGAGGTCTGAATAATCTGAACATACCTACATTGGCATGTAGTTCTGAGGCATAGGGTTGACTAACCCTTAGCCTACTTGGTGCTAGAGACTACTCCCAAAAACATGCATATGCTCTCCATTTTTTTTCAAAGAAGTTGCACCATCATCTAGTGATGAAGATTACTCATAACATGCATTCATAAATCAAAATTCATAACATGAGGAACCTTGGCTCAAACCACACCACAAGCTGAAAAGAGTGGGAGTCTAGAATCCAAAACCATGTGGTAAGCTAATAACATGAAATTTAGATAAATCATGAAACATACTTGATCATATGGGCTTGTACAATAATTAAACATGCTTGAAATAGACTTGATCATTTGAAAACATGAACATAGACATGGGTAATATGAAATCATACTTTCATCTTACACATCTCATCATGCTTGAATACATTTATCATAGATCTCAACATTCATAGACTTCCATGGATGGGAATTATAATTTTAAAACTTGAAAACATAATTTGTAATGGAAAACATTGTAAAATATGTCCATTAATCATAATTCAATATTAGAAACATGCTTAGATCATACCCATGATTGATACTTAGAGAATTCACATGTTGGGTTAAAACCCCAATGATTAATCAACCAGAATTTCATGAATAAATGAGGGATTGGGCATGGGTGTGGATGATTACACCCATTCATAACCCTACATACCTGGAGAAATCGGGTTATACAACCCACTTGATTGCCCAATGGATTTTGGGGAAGAATTTGATGAATCTAGGTTGATTACCCTTAGGAGCTTTTAGACTACCTCTCTTAAAAAACACCTTCTTGAGTAGAAAAAGACATAGTATAGGTCTTAGGAACTTAGGAAATAGAAATGCCCTGAATAAATTTTCAGGAAAATACTCACTGCCAGTCCCAATGAGGGACTAGATAATTCATCCCCTGTACCATGACTCATGGTTTTCTCCTCCTTCCCAGCACTGGGAATTCCTCAACACTGGTCACCAGGAGGGACACCACGCCTCGTGGTGTGCCTGACAACTCGTGGTGACTGGTTGTTAGATGCACTGTCCATCCTTTTCATCCTTCAGTCAACCCTTGACCATGACCAACATAATGAATTGTGGTGCTAACCATGACTCGTGGTCACACCCATGGTCACTCCTAAAATTAAAAATTCTACCAAGTCCACCGTCTTTCCTATGAGTCACTTAACGACTCGTGGTGCACCTCATGAGTCACTAGATGACTCATCCTGTGACCTACTATAGAAAATCTTGTTTCCTCTGCCTCAACCCTCGGGTCTAAGCTTAGGGCTTTTAAGGTATTACAATATCTCCCCCTTAGGAACACTCATCCTTGAATGTTGGAAATCATACTGAAAAGCTGAGAAATTCATTCATCATACCCACCTACTAAACCTTTAAGCAAGAAACTGACGAAGTGACTAACTCCAAGCTGAACCACATGAAAGGACTAAATTCATGAATAATAAATACATACATTGACATTGAATAAACTGGGGCACATGAACTGAACATTAAACTGAATAGAGTACTAAGGAGGAAACTAATACCTCAAGCTAAAACTGAGCCGAAGGGATAGATGTGGGTATTTAGCGATCATATCTCCTTCAGCTTCCCACCTAGCTCCCTCAACATGCTAGTTCCTTCACAAAACCTTGACTGAGGCTACTTCTTTGTTTCTTAGCTTCCGAACCTGACGATCAAGTATTTCCTATGAAACCTCCTCATAGCTAAGACTATCCTTAACACCTACACTTTCCACCGGAACAACCAGAGTTGGGTCACCTAAGAACTTTATTAAAAGTGATACATGGAAAACTGGATGAACTGAAGCTAACTCTGAGGGCAACTCCAACTCATAGGCCACCTTGCCAACATGTCTCACAATCCGGTACGGAACAACATAATAGGGATTGAGTTTCCCTTTCTTTCCGATACTCGTTACTCCCTTCATGGGAGATACCTTCAGAAATACCCAATCATCAACTTCAAACTCCTTCTCACATCCGCATAATACTTTTGGAGACTCTGAGCTATTTTCAACCTATCCCTTATAAGCTTAACTTTCTCCATGGCCCCATGGACTGAATCTTGTCCTATCATCGCAGCTTCACCGACTTCAAACCAACCAATAGGTGATCTATATTTCTGCCCATAGAGAGCCTCAAACGGAGCCATCTGAATGATGGAATAGTAGCTGTTGTTATATGCAAACTTAATGAGAGGCAAATGATCATCGTAACTACCCTTGAAATCAATCACACACGCTCTCAACATATCCTCAAGTTTCTAAATGGTCCGCTCGACATGAACATATGTTTTCGAGTTAAATGTTGTGCTAAGCTTGACCTGATTAGCAAGTCCCTTCTAAAACGATCACAAAAACTGGGAGGTAAACTAAGTACCCCTATCTGATATGATGGACAAGGGCACTTCATGCAACCGAACTAACTCTTGAATGTATAACAAAGTGTAATCCTCCACTAAGTTGGTAGTCTTGACAAGTAGGAAAAGAGCTGCCTTAGTCAACCTATCTACAACCACTCAAATAGAGTCATATTGTTTACGAAAACGAGGCAACCCTATAATGAAGTCCACATTGATTTTCTCCTACTTCCATGTAGGGATACTAATTTCTTGAAGCATACCCCCAGGTATTGGATGCTCAATCTTCACCTGTTGACTTATGGCCCATTTTGAACAACGACACCACCATCTTCGAGTCTATAAAGCAAACTCCCAACCATGAAATCCAATGCACATATTTTTACCAACTCTTTTGGCTCCTCATCTATATGGGATACAGTTTCCATTAAAAGCCTGCTACGAGCGTCTGCCACCACATTAGCCTTTCCCTTATGGTAGAGGACACTCACATCATGATCTTTAAGAAGCTCCAACCACCTCCTTTGGAATAGATTTAGATCCTTCTAGGTAAACACGTATTGTAGGATCTTGTGGTCTGTAAAGACATCTACAAGGACCCCGTACATGTAGTGTCTCTAAATTTTCAAGTGAAATACTACTGCCACCAACTCGGGTCGTGAGTCGAGTAATTCTTTTCATGGACCTTCAGCTGCCTGGAAGCATAGGCTATAACTTCACTGTGCTGCATAAATACACAACTAGGTTGATCCTCGAAGTATCACAATATACCAAAAACCCATCTATAATACCTCAATACTTTCCTAGACCAAACTTAGACCTTGCAAGAAAAATCTAGAAGAAACCAGAAAAAAAGCCTCAGAACGACTGAGACAACGAGTCATGATCAGCTCCAATAGCTTGTTGTGTAAGTTGTGGACAGTCCTGCTTGGTCCTTGGGGAAGCCACGGGACATGGAATGACCCATTGTGAGAAACAACGAGTCTTCTTGTAACTCGTTAGTTCCCTGACTCAGAACTCCTTTTCAAGGACCCCACAACGCAACCAATGAGTCGTTGTTTGATATAATGACTCGTGGTGTGAGTTGTTGGTTGAGAGTCCCTGAAACCCTCCTCAATTACAATGAGTGGTAGCAATGACCTGTTGTATCAAATAGCAAGTCGTTGTAACTAACCATCGTGTCAAGTCAGGGATTTTTACAATTTTTCCAGTGAAGGTAATGACTGGACACATTGACCCGTTGGATCCACCAATGATTCGTTGTGTTTCCTGTTGTAAGTACCCGAAGATTATTCCATCCAGTGACCATTGGAGAAACCAAAAATCTGTTGGTTCATCTAATGAGTCGTGGTATCTCCCATTGCCAAATACAATGAGCACAAAACCCAGGAAGTAGGACCAGCAACTGGTCCCAATGAGTCATGGTCTCAACCAACGACTTATTGAGTGACCCGTTTGTCCCCTGTTAGGAAGTTTTTCAGATTTTATTCCAGGGTTATTTTTGTAACTTCCTAGCCTTTTATCTTAAAACCCTATCATTTTGGGCTCTTTTGGGAGGGATTTAAAGGGGTAGAATGACATTCTCCCTTCATTTCACTAATTCCCTCAAGTCTAAAGCGTAGAAATAGTAAGGAAGCACAGAGTAGAGCTAGGACATTTGACTACTTCTTATTAGAATTTCTCAATGATTTCCTTAGGGATTTTTCACAAGGTATGTGGGAATTCAATAAGGGAATTGTTCTTCCCTTGTGTCCCCAAAACTCTTCTCTAATTCTTCCATTAGTTACAGCCTTGTGGAAATCGAAATATAGAAAGTTTTCAGAAAAAATTCATTAAGATTTAAAGTGGAATATTATTCATGCTATTAGCTACTTTATTATTCCTAATTTCTAGAAATTTTGTGGAACTAGCATCTAGTTGAATGATTTAGCCCTATTTCTAAATTCAGTGAATTAGAATCTTGCATGATTGGATTAGTTTCCCCTGTGGCTTGGTTCAATCAGTTTTGAGATTCCCATATTGTTAGTGTACGATGAAATTTAGTCAAATGCATGTTAGTCCAGTCTCAGTCAGATTATTAGCATACTCAGTATAATTCAGAAATGTCAACTGACTAGTTTGACTACAGTCTTACCTTGAGGTGTCAGTGGTGCCTCCCAGTTATCAGTTATTAGACTCAGACATCATATTTTAGTTGTTCTTTATATGGTTATGACACTTCTAGATAAGTATATCCGACTAGTCTTAGAACCCCCAACTTCAGATTTCAGTTTGTTTTTTAGACGGTTACGACGCTTCTAGATAAGAAGCTCTGGCAAGTCTTAGAACACCAGTTACAGAATGCGGTTTGATAAGACTCTCAGGGTACTTCCATACAGGTATCTCTGACTTTGTCTTGGGCCCCAGTTTTTAGCTATCATCTTAGTAGTCAATCTAGGATATCCAATGGGAGTAGGACTTGGCACCGAGTGGATCGGGATTCCAGTGCACTCAAGTTCCCAGAACTACGTTGTCACTGTAGGTTACTTTATTGTCCTTATGGCCCCAAACTTGTGATCATCCACTTAATGCCTTTATACCCTAATAAGGTATATTGGATCCTATTGATGGGGTTTATACATCGGACTCCGCGTCTAGCTCACGTGGTTGTATGCCGGTTATAGACTATCCCACTAGTTAGTATAGTTTCAGTTTAGCTCAGCTCAGAACTGTTTCAGTTTACTCATTCAGATTAGTTCAGACAGTTAGTTTAGATTCAATATTTCAGATTCAGGGCATGTCAATGACCATCAGACAGGGTCATTTTGACAATTTTAGTTTTTTTAGTTTATTCAGTTTCAGCTTTTCAATTGTTCATTGCATGTCATTATAGTTCAGTTATTCATTCCTTATGTTATATTTTCTCTCATTTACTTAGTACATTTAAAGTACTGACGCATACCTTCTATGTTGTATCATATTATGATACAGACGTAGGTTCTCAGTCTCACCACAGCTAGTAGATCTTCTTCAGGTGATATCAGTTGTACCAGTGGTGAGTCCTCATCATCCGAAGACGATGTTTATTTTCTTCAGTTATTTTCATTCAGTAGACCTCAGAGTTAGCTGGGGGCTTTTCCCAACAACTCATTAATTATAGTTGGCTTTCAGACAGAGATTCAAACAGTTAGTTCTGCTTTCAGATGTACAAGCTTTTATTATTCAATTTTCAATAATGATTTATTTAATTAAGCTTCCACTATGATTACTCAGATTACCAGTGTTATGATATACCATGGGTTGGCTCGGGGATACCTGTGACTCCAAGCACTGTGTCTCGTCCAGGGTATAGACTCGGGTCGTGACACCATCGGTACCCTTAGGTATGGTCAACACCAGTGCTGAGGTGAGTCGAGTCTTCAACTCTTGGAAATTCTTCTCACTGGCCTCTAACAACTGAAACTTCACCTTCTTATAGGTCAGCTTAGTCAATGGGGCTACAATGGATGAAAACCCTTGAACAAACCTTTGATAGTAACCCGCTAAACCCAAGAAACTCCTGATATCCGAAGGACTAACCGGTATAGGCCAATTTTTCATTGCTTCTATCTTTTGAGAGTCCACTTGTACACCTTTACTTGACACCACATAACCGAAAAATGCCTCTGAGTTCATCCAAAACTCGCATTTGCTTAATTTAGCATACAACTAGCAATCCTTCAACGTCTGTAGCACAAACCTCAAATGAGCAGCATGCTCCTCCTTGCTTCAAGAGTATTTAAGGATGTCACCTATGAACATAATCATGTACATATCCAAATATTCCTTGAACACCCTATTCATCAAATTCATAAAAGCTACAAGAGCATTTGTTAGTCCAAAAGACATAATTACAACTCATAATGACCATATCGAGTCCTGAAGGCTCTCTTCGGAATGTCACTTTCTCTAACTCTGAGCTAATAATACCTGGATCTGAGGTCTATCTTAAAAAAACACTTAACACCCTCAAGCTGATCAAACAAGTCATCAATCCTTGGGAAGGGATACGTATTCTTGATTGGACCTTTGTTCAATTGCCGATAATAAATAACATTTGAAGGGAACCATCTTTATTTAGAACAAAGAAAACTGGTTCACCCCATGGGGATTTTCTAGGTCTGCTGAAACCCTTGTCTAGAAGATTCTTCAATTGCTCCTTGAACTCCTTTAGCTCAGCTGGAGCCATTTTGTATGGAGGAATAGATATAGGCTGCATATTGGGAAGAAGGTCAATACAAAAATTGATCTCTTGCTCAGGAGGGATTCCCGATAAATCATCTGGAAACACTTTTGGATACTCCCATACTACAGGAACTAAATAGTTGGTTGAGGTCTCGGATGTAGCATCCTTAACCCTAACAAGATGGTACATGCAACCTTTAGAAATTATCTTTCTGGCCTTAAGGTAGGAAATGAAGCGACCTATAGGAATAGCTGAACAACCCTTCAACTCTAGGACTGGCTCACCCAAAAATCCGAACTCTACTGCACGGGTTCTACAATTGACTGAGGCATAACGTGCATTTAGCCAATCCATGTCGAAGATGATATCAAAATCGATGATGGCTAGCTCTACTAAATCTGCTGAGATGTTTTCCTGAAGCATTGTGCTAGGTCAATTCTATATACCGGTCAAGCTACAACTAAATCACCGACTAGAGTAGAGATTGAGAAGGGTTCTGATAGGATTTCGGTACTAACACTGAAACTACTAGCTTCAAAGGGCATCATAAAAGACAAAGTAGCCCCTAGATGTAACAATGCATATACATCAAGGTGGAATACTCGTAACATACCAGTGACTACATCTCCAGAGACTTCCTTCTCCTAATCATATGCTAGAGCATAGAATCTGTTTTGGCGCTGACCACCACCTGCACTAGTAGATGCCCCTTGCTGAGCTGGGTGTGCTGGTGGAGTTGCTGAATTGGAGACTGGGCCTCGGCCCCTATCATGGACCTATCTGGAAGCTGAGAAATCCCTAAGCATATGTCCTGGCTTTCCACACCCGAAACAAGAACCTAAACCTGCTAAGCACTGACCCGTGTGTCTCCGGCTACACCTTCCACACTCTAGAATGCTGGTCTCTATGGGTCTGCTACCCTAATCTCTAGATCATGAGGCTCGTCCCTTCTGGTCGCACCTAGATCTGGATAGCACACTCATAAACGATGATGCTGGGGCTGAAGATCTCTAGTGGGACTACTGGCAGTGCCCTCTAGGTCTATGCTGGGAGAATCTGAAGCTATCAGTCCTGGCCCTCTTGACCACTCTCTCCCGCTCACTCACCTGTACTGCCTCCATCTTCTTGGCGTACAGGAATATCAAGGGAAGGTCAATATCCTAATGAAGCATCTCGGTCCGGCAATTCTTGACAAAATAGTCAGTTATACCATACACGAACTGACTTACTCGGGCTCTCTAATCTGTCACCATCTTAGGTTCATACTTGGATAGGCGAGTGAACCCCAAGGAATACTCCTGAATTTTCATATTTCCTTGCTTCAGGTTTAGAAACTCCACTGCTTTAATCTCCCTCATCTCATGAGGGAAGAACCAATCCAGAAATGTTGTACGGAATTCATCCCAACTTATAGGGCTTGCTCCCACTACCCTGCTATCCTTCCATTACTTGAACGAAATGTGCCCAACCCCTTTCAACTTATGCGAGGCTAGATCGGTGCACTACTCTCCAGTCACCCCATGATGTGAGTGATTTTTAGAACTTCATCAATAAACTCATGTGGATCCTCGTCCACCTTTGATCCATGAAACTATGGAGGGTTAATCCTCAGAAAATATCTGACTCTCGCTGCCGCCGCATTCCCATTCTAAAGGACATGCGCTACCGCAAGTTGATTGACTGGGGTGGTCAAAGCCTAAGCTAGCATCTAAATGGCAGTCGTAAACTCTACGTGGGCCACCTACTCGGGTACATGATCCTCATGGGCTGGTGGGACCTATCGGTGCCTATCCTTATTTCCATTCTCATGGCCATTTCCATTCCCCTTTCTTTTTCCATTAACTCGATGAGGAGGCATGATTCTGCAAACACGTATAGAACGAGTTAGAAGGATAGAGACATTTCATCGCACGACTTAGATGAAAAAGGGAACATTTCCTAAACGTCTCATAGTCTCTTTGTCAAAAGTGTGGCGCACTTCACACTCATGAAAAAAAATCTACTTAACGCGGCTTTAAGACACCCTAGGACACTTCAAAACCTAATTCTCAGATACCATGTTTGTCACGACCCGATCATAGGCCCAAATTGAGACAAGGGACAATGAACCTCGAGAGTCTCCAAGTTGACCAATGGCATGAAATGACATCTGAATCAAATATAATCAAGCAAAAGTCTACATATATAATAAGGCGGAAGTCTGGAAATATCAAAATATCAAAATACATAGCACAAGGCTTAAACTGAATGCATGCTATGTCAAAAAAGCCTCACTACTAATGAGTTGATGGAGAAGACCCCAACTAACTCAGTATAGCCTAAAAATGAAAATTTTCAATACAATTATAAAGGGCCCTCAAAAGATGAGGACTCACCAAATGAGATAGGAAGGTGCTAATACTGAGAGTCTGTCTACTAGCGAGACTGAGCCTGAATATCCGAGTTTGTATCATGAAACGATACATGATAGAGTGTGCAGTCAGTACGAGGAATGTACTAAGCATGTAAGGTACGTAAAATCACTAAGTAAGTAAAAACAGTGATCATGCTAAGGGCTTGCATGATCAAGCAGTCATCATAAGAGTTTGAGATTAGGGCTTGCATGCTATTATTTGAAAACATGATTTAAACATAACTGCATATCTTAATTGAATCGAATGACCAAAAGCTGATAACATATAATCATAAGTACAACTGAACATTGGGTCAAACCTGCTGAAAACATAATAACATGAATGATGAACATGCATAACTAAAATCATGAGGAACAATGGGAGACTCGTCACATAACTGTAATACCCAAAAAATCCTAAGATCAGACCAGGGAGTTAAAATGGAGAAAATAGAGTTTTATACACCAGGTCACAGGACGAGTCATCTAGTGACCCGTTGGGTGCGCCACAATTCGTTAAGTGATTCATGGGGAGGAGGTTGGACATAGTTAAGATATTGAGATTTGGGGCTGACCATGTGTGAGACCATGAGTCGTCACGTGGTCCGTGGTTAAGGGTTAACTGAGGGATGAAGAATTTGGGTAGTGCATCTAACGACCAGTCACCACGAGTCGTTTGGCACACCACAAGTCGTGGTGTCCCTCGTGGTGACCAGTTTTGATAATTTCCAGTACAGGCAAAGAGGAGTAGACCATTAGTCAGGGTGATGGGCATGAGTCATGCAGTCCCTCATTGGGACTGGCAGTGAGTATTTTCCTGCAAATTTATTAAGGGCCTTTTCATAATTCTTATGTTCCTAAGGCCTATACTACATCATTTTAAGCTTATTTAGTAGGGTTTTAAGGGTGTTAAACCTATTCTAAGCCCCACCATTCCCATTCATGTAACTTAGAGTTTTTCCTTGTAGATCAAGTTTGAAGAACCTCTCCAAATTCTCGTCAATTTCCTTTACCCTGGAATGTGAGGCTATGAATGGGTGTTCCTTTCACTCTCATTCTCTAAACTTTCCTCAATTCCATGAATTGCAATCCTAGATTCAAGATTCATGATTTTATGGGGTTTATTCCAATTATTGTGATATTCTCTATGAGTTAATTCCCTTTATATATCTAATCATGTTTTATGATATATGGGAAGATTTTATAATAGTTTAGATTATTAATTTATAGTTTCAAGTACTATTTTAATTATTCCCAATTATGTAAGCTTTATGAAAAGTCAATTTATGGTTCCTTTATGATCTTGATCTTCTTAAGCCCTAAAATATGAGTTATGATTTATGATATGATTTCTCTCAAGTACTCATCATGGATGTATAAATATCAAGTATATACATGTTTTGCAACTATGCATGCACTTCATGATTTATGGATTTATGATTCACGGGCCTTTTCATGGATAATCATGTATTTCAAATGGGATCCATTATTTTATTATTTATTTGGCCATGAACTTTATGAATGATTTTACGACTATGATATGATCCCTCATGTGCATGTTTTTGGGAGCAGTGTCTAGCACCAAGTATACCTGGCATTCAGGTAAACTCCGTGGTCTTAGAACTACGTGCCACTGTAGGTGTATGTATATATTTGTTATTGGATCCCTGTGATATCACCACTCATACATGTCCTCTTTCCTGGAAAGCCGGGGACCGTCCTGACCACTTTAGCGAAATAGTAAGGCATCAATTAAGGCTCTATCATGATTGTGTAGGTAAAGACGAGTCTTCCCATTATTCCTTATAATTTATGAATGGTTATGTTTATGTTACTTTGTCTCGAGTTATGTTTAATAAAGCTTTCTCTTATGAATATGATTATGACTATTGACGAATGTTTGGAAAACCTTGAGCACTTATGTTCTCATTATGATATTTACTTTACGATCATGCTGTCTTACTCTTATGAACTCCTATGTATTTTAATTGTCCATTTTGCTTACCTTGCATACACAGTAAATTCCAAGTACTAACTGCATACTCTATTATGTATTGTTTCATGATACAGGTCCGAGGGATCAGTCTCAGCCGCATCCTTTGTCCTGCTCCCCTCTTAGACCAGTCTCCCTAGTATTTGTGAGTCCTCATCCTTCGGGGACATTCAGTTATCTATAGTTATGTTCTTTTAGTTTTAGACTATATTGAGTTAGTTGGGGTCTTGTCCCATCAACTCGTCTGTAGTAGAGGCTTTTTAGACATAGCATGTATTCAATTTCAGCGTGTGTTATGTATTTAGACGTAATGATATATTCAGACTTCCGCTTTATTATATATGTTAGACTTTCGCTTGAGTATGTTGATTTTAGATATCATCTTCATGCCATGAGTTGACTTAGATCCTCTCGGGGTTCTTTGTCCCGTGCCTCGATCGGAGCCTATGTTTGGGTCATGAAAAACTTATTATCAGAGGATTAAATTTTGAAGTGTCCTAGGGTGGATGAAAGCCATGTTAAGTAGTCTTTTTCATGAGTGTGAAAAGCGTCATACTTATGATGAAGAGGCTACAAGTCTTTTAAGAAATGTTCCCTTCTTTTATGATCTATGTCGTACGATGAAATGTCTCTCTATCATTCTAACTCGTGCAATACTCAATCATGTATTCATGCCGAGTTAACGAAGAAGAAATGGAAATGTGAATGGAAATGTCCATGAGAATGACAATGGAGATGGGTACTGATCACAGGCAAAATTATCATGCTCGTGATACGCTTTATGACTTAAATTAGTCTTGTTTTCTAAATTATTTTATACATTTTCATGTAATTTTATATAAATGTGAAGATATGTGCTAACCAACATGATTAGCCTTTGTTTTGTAGGTTTTGAT
>JACEIK010005718.1:0-19075 GCA_018107945.1 Datura stramonium
TATGTCTCTGGTTAGCTGATGTTGCAGGACAGGTGGCTATAGGCCCAGTCGGCCGGAGGCTGTATTTACAGTCGTTATATAGCCCGTTGTTTCCAGAAATATGAGATAGAGCCAGCCAGGCACCAGATGTGCTTAGGCTCACCAGTTTAGTAGTCCGGGTCATAATAGGGCACCAGGTGCCAGTCATACCCCCCAAGGCGGGGCGTGACACTTTATAAATCATCACTCGAGAAAAATTAACACAAATATTATAATGCATAAAACATGCGGAACAATGGGAGATTCTTATAATCGACATACCCCAATATGAGCACACATGGAGCCCGACCTGTAAGTCCCTAGTCGGGAGTGTGTTCGTACCTTGCAAAGGGTAGAACCATGAAGGGCGTGATATCACACATGAAAGGCTCCATTTGGGAAATGGAGGCAGTCACAAGGGAGGTCCCATCATGTCCTACAGTGGCACGTAGTTCTGAGATTCGGGGCAAAATTGGGCCTTGAACCTACTCGGTGTTAAATACTACTCCCAAAACATATATACTACTCATAGTATAATATGCATTAGATTCATGGACTAGTTAAATCATGATATCATAAGCATGCTTGTAAATACGTGAACTAGCCATGAGGGTAAGACTCGTGTGTCGGCCAAAAACATAATTAGTAAATCATGAAGTTCATGCATACTTGTAAATCATATATAGACTTTATAAATCATAAATTCATAATGGGAACTTGAAGAAATCCATTTTATGACTCATAAATCATGATGAGTTTATGAATATCAACAATTGAGGTAAAGATCATAGCTCGATTCATCATAGAACTTGCATAATTAGGCATAATTTAATAGGAATTGAAATCAATAAATCTATAATCGAATTAGTTGTAAAATCTGATCATGATTCATAAAATATGGTGTAAAACATGAGAAGTAATAACCCATGGATATATCATTAGAATTCTACAAGATTTAAGATAAAACCCCATAAGATTTTTGAACAAAACTTCATAAATTAGGAGAGATTGGGCATGGCTATGAATGTAAACACCCATTCATAACCTTACATACCTGTTGGTAGCTGATTCTTACACTTCTTTAAATGCCCAATAGGAATAGAAGAGAAATTGAAGAACAGTAAGCTTGATCACCCTCTCTAGCCTTCTACCTTTGCATGCATGAATGTAAATGGCCTAAAATGAACTTAGCCTTTAAAAGTCATTATTCATAACTCAAAACGACGTAGTTTAGGCCTTAGAAAATTAGGAATTACAAAAAAGCCCTTACTAAATTCGCAGAAAATAACTGACAACTGGTCCCAATGAGGGACCTAATGACTCGTCATCATGGGCCACGACTCGTGGAGTCTTCTATCAAGTTCACTGCTTCTCAAGTCTTCTGGGCTCATAGCGGGAAATTTAATGACTTGTTACCTGGTGACCACGACTTGTGGTCACCACTCGTCAAGTACACTGCCATGATTTTCAAATAACCTCCACCAGCGACCATGACTCGTGGTGACTGACCACGACTCATTGGGTCCTTCCATTAGGTACACTGCCTCTTTATTTCATTCTTATCATCCACCATTGCCTACGACTGACCCAACAAGTCGTGGGGCCTGACCGCGACTCATGGTCATGCCCGTGGGGAGTCAACTTCCCAAATTTCAGATTCATCACCCGGGCTTCACCCAAGTCACATCAAAACTCGTGGGCTGCACCAATGGGTCACCTCACGACCCGTTCTATGACTGATGCCAAATTGTAAAATTTTTTCTGTTTCAACTCCCGGGTCTGATCTTTGGGCTTTCAGGGTATAACATCTGATGAGTCACTGGTAGAAAAGTTGTTGACCCAGTATTCTGCCTATCACCGACGATCCCTGGATCACTTACTACGGTTCACTGGCATTCCGCCGGTGTCTGCCAGATTTTTCGGACTAATTTCTCCTCTTATTTTTAATTTAATATTTAAAGTAGTTGTTGTTTTCTTATTTTATCATCAGAAACATACAAAAAGAAACATTGTGTATGGCAATAACATCATGTTTGCAGAAAATATCTTCATCTAGGGACCAAAACAAAGGAAAGGCCACCATTGCCACTTCAGAGAAAAAGGGTAAAGGAAAAGCCAAAGCCACCTCATCCCTTGCCAACACCAGAGAGGTGATAATAGTTTGTGTGCCCAATATGAAGGGGCACTGTACTATTTGTAAAGGTTGCTCCATCACTATGGAGAAACGCTTCGATTTAGCGGGGCTGAGGGGTGACTTCCCAAATATCACTACCCAATTCACCGACCGCCAGTGGCATGTCTTTGCCAAACCTCTTCCAGATTTTTACAGGAGCCTGGTCCCAGAATTCTACGCTTCTTATCAGGCCAGACAGGAGAGTATGAATCACAGAGTAAAAGTTGATGACTTTCCATGCCTACCCTCAATGTTAGTAAGGGGTGTTGAGGTCGACATAACCCCAATAGCCATAAATTTGCTATTTTGGGAGGATGAAATTGATGAGGGTATGAAATATTTGTTCTACCTTGCCAACAAAGAGGCCCAATTCAGTGTTATAGCTCCAGCCATTTTCACTGACATACCTCTCTAAGCATCTATGGGTGGTATCTCTCCATGACCTACACTTCGAGGCCAAGTTATGGCTCGACTTCATTTGTGGTACAATCATGCCATCCAAGAATGAATAGAGGGTGAATTTGGAAGCCACCATCCTTATTTATTGTAGCATGACAGGGGTCCCAATTAACTTTGAGAGATACTAGCTAATCAAATGCGAAGAAAGGTCAGACAAGTCGGCACTTCAATGCCATATGTGATGCTGATATCGCAACTATGCTTGAGAGCGGGAGTATCCCTTTTCCCGAATGATACCCCTAGCTCTGCCTCCAGTGTGATCTCCATTTCCAACAAAGGGGACGTTGATGCTCCCAAGAACAAGAGTCAGTGAATGCAAGACTCTGAGGTCCCAAATAAGCCCATCACCCCTGGTTCAAAGTCGATCCCCTATGCCCCCGATCTCAACATGCCACATCTTGAGTCAGGATAAGCTTCTAGAGGTGCATAAATTTGATGCTTCTCACCTCCTCCTACTTCCTCACATCTAGAGGCCTTCAAAAGCTTGTATAAATAACCCACTCCCATAAGAGCCAACTCCAAAAGCTAGCTAAGCCTCCACAAAATTATCATGAAAATAGTCAAAAAGGAGTTGAAGTCAATCAAGGATAGCTTGGGTAAGCTGTGTGCTCATGTGGATGTGGTAGAAGGAGCCATCACCTCTCTCGAAGCTGAGGTTCAGGAATGAAAGAACCGGACACCTATGGAAGCAACCGAAATATGAGGAGCCTAAATGTGAGGTAGCACCAAATTATGATCGAAATGAATTAAATTATGGGTTGAAAAACCTTAAGGTACCAAAAGAGAAATGGCTAGTGAAATGGTGTTACCTCTTTCTTAGACAAGACTTAATGTTATAGCCAAATGAGCTACAAGGAAGACCTTTGAGAAATAAAAGATGAAAATGGTTGCAAAAAGAGGAATAAGGTGGAGTGATCTAAAGAGTTGAATGGGGAAGATAAAGTTGTTCACATAAAGGCATTAGGGAGGTTCTAGTCAGTAGAGCTAAATAATTTTCTTACCATTACCCCCAGCCTTCATCGTGACCGACAAGTCCTAATTGCTTTTGAGTATAGTTGCTCTACATTAGTGGTGAATTACACGGAGGACAAGCCTATGGGTCAAGTTGTGTGCATAGAGATTTCTTTTGTGAGAGTGAGTGTGATCAATTTTATTTCTATAATCCCTTGTGTGTGCATTGAATTATGATAAAGAAAAGGGATTCTCTCTTGTAGTGAGTGACTCCACTCCGTTTTAAGGACATACTTGCATTAAGGTAAAGATTTGATTAAGGAGATGAGCGTAGTGAGTTCAAAGGAAAAACTTTGAATGTGCAATGATTATGAATTGAGATTCTATGTGTATTTGATTGGATAAGCTATGCCTTTGTTTTGAAAAAATGAAAACAGTTGTGCATCATGCCTTTGAATTGTGGTTGCCTCTTGAAACCTTTCCACCTTTATCTTTTTGGGGGGGAATTGTTTCTCTTTTTTTGTGAGTTGGTGAACATTTTTGGATTGTCATAGATTAAGTGGTCATTGATGCATAGAATATTATGGAGTGGCATGTCATTCCTTTTCCTCAACTGATAAGAATTGCATTACTTGTGGATAAGAAATGGTTCAAGTTTGGGGATTTGATGAGTTAGTAATTTACCAACTCATTAGGCTCTTAAGCATGAGATTTAGCTTAGTTTTCAAGTCTTTTAGTTGGATTTTATGCCCTTTTTGCCTTTTTATGTGCAGGTATCTGATTTGAATAAAAGGAACATGAATTAGAGTAAAAAGGATGTAATTCAGGTGAAAATCGGCGCTTCACCGGAGGACACCAGCGAAATGTCAGTCAACCGCAACAAACCATTGGCTTGATGAGGAACTGTAACAGGCTGCCCGAAGACAAGAACCAGCGATCCATCAATTCTATCGCTGACAGGTGCTCGAAGTGGCTGGACTAATGCTGAAATTGATTGGCGGCTTGGGGATGGAAACTGGCGAACCGCCGAAGGCACCGCTGGAAGGCCCTGGAAATTCACTAGATTGCAGAAGAAAAAGACCGGTGGCTCAAGGACAGTGACCGGCGAACTGCCGACTCCATCGCAAGTGAGGTGACGCGTGGACAGGGCAAAATTGTCAAAGCCTAAAAGAGGAGAATGTTTGCCCTATTTTTGTATATATTCTGGAAGAAAGTACTCCGAACATATCAATTGAATATTCCCATGCTTTTTGAGAGAGAAAAACTCTATCTGAGATAAAGAAATATTTTGAATATTGATTTTTATCTTCATCTTCTTCTTCTCTTCAGTAAGGTATAATTATTATTGTAGAAATATTGTGAGTTTGATTTTTCAACTCCTAATGAGGAAATTATTGAGTTTATTATTGAATATGCTCTTATGTTTCTCAATTATGAGTAGCTAAATCTATAGCTAGATGTGTGTGATGATGGGTATTTAATTTGACTGGGTATTGCTAGATTTGTCTTGTTGTTACTTAATTAGTGTAAATCTATTGAATTCTCCTCAAATTATAGTTGATTGCTCATAGTTACAAATATGGATAATGTTTTCTTACTTGATTTTAGCTTGAAAAAAAAGAATTAGGTAATGGGGGAGAATTTAATGGTGGATTGGGATTTGATTATGTGGGTTGGGCTACAAATAGCAAAAACCCATGATCACGATCCCTTAAGAGGTTGATGGCTAGAAATAACTGAGTCCCTAATCCATACCATATTAGAATAGTTGAATTATGCCTTGAGATTCGAGAGAACTCAAGGATAAGGAGCCCAATTGGTTGAAGAATATCAAGCTCCGTCTTTTTCCAAGGTTATTTACTCATATTAGAAATATTTTGACTATCTAGTAAATCTTTATTTGACTGACATCCCATCTACACCATACCTCTAGCCTTTGGTCATTATTATTTCTCAATTTTGGTTATCTTGCTCTTTTGATTTGCTGATTTTAGAATCCACAATATTTTTGCCTTCGCTTCCCCCAAAATTTACATTCACGTTTTCATACCTTGTTTGTGAATCAATTTAATTCACTAAACGACTCTTGTGAAAATCATTCTTTAGTCCTTGTGGGATATGACCCCGACACTAATCGAGTTATTTGTTTGATACAACGATCCCTTACATTCTCTCAAAATGACGAGTGTAGTTTGAGCATTATCACTATTGCAGATAAAGTTATATAATGACCCATAAAGATCAAGGCTTTGTTGTAATTCTCTTTTCCTAATCTTTATTTCTCTAGGTTCAAGCAAGTAAAGAATTCAGGCAAGTCTTAATATTGCGCTTCGTTAAGAAACATTAAAGATGAAGAGAATACAATACAAGTGTTTAAGCATTGGTTTCGAATCACTTTGTGTAACCCTAGTTTGTTAATCTATAATGGTTCCCACAATCCTAATTATGGAGGTTTTAGCTTCTCATGATTGTAAGATTGTTATTAGTATTCATAGACAAACACATAACTGAATAATTACAATGATGATTGAAAGAAAACCTTCTTTGGATATTGCAATAATTAATGTTGAATAATCCAAGAACAAAGAAGAAATTCAACAAAGAAATCTCCAATGCTTGAATTAAAATTCACAACAACCTGTCTCTAATTGCATCTAATCACTTCCTGTTGCTTTTAATCGCCTCTCTCTACTGAAAATAACCTAAAAAGTATTTATATAAATAATTGAAACCTTCTCCTAAGAAATTAGGGAAACTACCAAAAATTGTCGCCGCCTACACCTACGACTCGTAACAGCATTGTATGAGTCGTACCTTGACTCGTATGCTGTCTGTCTTCTGCTGAATCTGGCTAAGTGTTGAGACATGGTACGAATCCTACCAAGAACCTATGAGTCATACAATCTTCCCATGGCTTGATATTGCAATTGCTGGCATCTTCTGTTAACTTCCATGGATGGCATAGTACGACTCGCACCTTCATTACACGATTCATGATTCCTTCTTGTACCTTGAGTTCTGCCAGTCTTCTATTCTTCTGGTCTTTTCTACGGCTCCTTGGTATGGGTCTTAGGTAGGTCTCATGACTCTTGATTGCCACCTATACCAGGATACTTGGCCTGTGCAATTTCTTCTTGAACTTTACATGACTGCCATGGTACGACTTGTACCATGAGTCGTAACTTGCCTTTACTTCACAATTTACTCCTATACCTTTCCATGATTCTTAGTACAACTCATACCAGAATGGGTCGGCTCGTACTGAAATCCGTACTAAGTCGTTTTTATGCATTTTCTCCATCTTTTGCACAATTTAACTTCAACGTCTATTTTTCCTGAAAACATAGTAAAATTACCTCACACCCATATAAACGCACCTAAGTCCATGCTATTTTCATAGTTTTAAGCATCAAAAGTATTGTAAACTTACAACATATCAGTAGGCGAATAGCACCAGCCACATCATGAGCTACTGACTCATCCTCAACATCCATGAATCTGTCCACACTATCAATATCACTAGTGTGGCTTGTCCTTTCTCCTATTCAATCAATTAAAATAAAAAAAATGTAAAAGAAAACAAGATGCAACACAAATGTGAATTAACAAAAAAAATAGCTACTAAATTTCAATCCCCCGGCAACAACGCCATTTTTGGTAATGTCAAAAATAACTCTCCCATTAGGGAGGTGGAAATGGTCATTTGCAAAAACAAGTATCCAACAAAGAGTTTGAGTCATATCCCACAAATATTGGAGGTTACATTTACCCAAGTGTTGTAAATTAGTTCACACGAGCATGCATCGTGTCTACACGTAAAGTAAAGTTTTGGGGAATAGGTTTGAACTGGTGTCAAATGAAAATGTAAAATCAAAACAAGGGGAAAACAATTGTTGCAAGTAAGATGAGAGACTAGGGGTGTGCATTTTATGGGGCATCGACTTGGTAGATATTAACTAAGAGCTATTCAATTAGTGCATGGATAGCCTAGGCTCTGGGATACACTCTAAGCTTCTCAACCAAAAGATTTTGTCTACTTTAGGTTTTCTCAAACCCCATAGCCAAAATATATTAAACAACCAAACAATTCTTGAGGAAGAGTTTAAATTATTTCTAGCTCTAACCCTTTAATGGAATTTGAATTGGGTGTTGACTACCTCTAGCTCCAACCCGTATATCAAAACTCCAAATCCTCACTATTGAAGTCTTCCTCAACTTCACTTTTATTTCTCAAGAAAAAGTAAAGTTAGGGAGCTCAATTAATGTTTGTACAATTAACTATCAAATTAAGCATTAAAGAAATCAATAGATCCATGCTTTCTACTCAAATCTAAGATCAATTAATCAAAACCCTCAGTTAATGCATGGTGCTTGTTTGGATCTGTGTTTGGTAGATGATGTAGATGCATGATTTCTGAAACGTTTTCTTCTAGGTATTCTGGTTGACACATGTGTCAGACTTTCATGCTGCGTATGGGAATATGCGTGCCACATGCTCAATGAAAATGCTCTTGAATTTTTATCCCAAGTAAGAGCTTTCTGTCTCTCTGCAAGCGCGACACTTGCGAGCAGCAGATTAGGATATACAAGAATAGGGGAAAGCACACTTGGTCTTGGATACAATCAATCTTTTGTTGATTTTCTAGTTGAGGAGTGTGTTGCACCTGCGTGCCATAGAACCCCACGTGTGGTTCGCTAATGTTCCGCCGGTCCCCTCCGAGCATCTCTTGAGATGGCTCAAATTGAGCTCAATGCTACCTAACATATAAGAAAAAAAACAAAAATGAGTGAAGAAAAAAATTAAAAGCAAAATGAACACTTGGATTGCCTTCCAATAAGACCTTGATTTAATATCACGGTAAGACAAAAATACCTCAGATTTTGTCTCATCGAGGTAAGTGATCCCAATTAGGTTTACCTCTTTAGGAATACCCAAATATTTCATGACTCGTTGTCCATTCACATTAAACTCCTGCTTGTCTTCCCTTTCAAGCTCAATGGCTCCATTTGCAAAAACATGAGACACTTTGTCTGGGTTGGACCACTTGGATTTCAATTTTCCCAGAAATAAAGAAAGCTTCAACTTAAATAGAAGCACCCATTCTCTCAGAGCAAACTCCAATTTCAATATCCTATGATCATGGAAGTGCTTCATTCGAGCCTTATATAGAGAAGAATTCTCATAAGCTAGTATCTTTAACTCATCAATCTCAATAAGATTCTTAACCCTTGCATGGAAGGTCCTTCCCCAATCAAGATTGAAGCTTTTCAATGCCCACATAGCCTTATGTTCTAGTTCTACAAATAAATTGCAAGCTTTACCAAAGACCAACTGACAGGGAGATATACAGATGGGTATTTTGAAAGTAGTTCGGTATGCCCAAAGTGCATCATCTAACTTTCTAGACTAATTAGTTCTGTTGGCATTTACTATCTTCGTTAGGATGGACTTAATCTCCCTATTAGGCATATTATCTTATCCACTTGTTTGGGGATTGTAAGGAGTGCCTAATTTATGTTTCACCCTATATTTGGCAAGCAATGCATTGAACAACCGATTTGCAAAAGTAAGACCCCCTGTCACAGATGATGGCATGAGGGGTGCTGAACCTAGAGAAGATATGTTTCTTCAAGAATACGGTCACACTTCTCCTCATTATTAGGTAATGCCACGACCTCCACCCATTTGGACACATAGTCTAAGCCAAAAAAATGTATGTGTTCCCATATGAACTTACAAAAGGTCCCATGAAATTAATTTACCATACATCAAATAGCTTGACTTCCAATATAAGAGTTAAGAGAAGCTCATGACGTCTTGAGATGCCACTAGAATGTCACCATTGATCACAATGCTTGATATTCCGTTCTTTTACGACACTTTCAATACTTGAAATGTAGGAAAAAAGCTTGGTCAATGGTGTGTTTATACGAATATGAGGTTCTTTTATTTTGTTTTTAGGGAAATTAGGTCCTGGAGTTAGATTTCAGAAAAAGAGAACAAAAGTGCAAAAAATGGCTTGTTGAAGGTCATAGTACGAGCCGAACCATCCTGGTACGAGCCATACCTAACACCCATAGCAAAACATTAGAGAAAATGCACAAGTGTAGAGCTAACATATGACTGGACAGTACGAGTCCTACTATGATTCCTGGTTAAGATTCAAAAGATGTGCACTTGCAAGAATTCATTGTATGAGCAGTGGCTACGAGTCATGACAACAAGTATGAAGCGTACTGATAGAATTGTGGTGAGATTCAAAGGTGTAATTTCAACATTATAAAAAATGGCGCCATTGTCAGGGAATACGACTTAAGATTATATTAATTGCTTTTATTTAACTTTTAGTCTTTATTTTTCATTTACATTTTTTTGTCTTTGTTTCACACAGGTGACCACTTGGTGAATACCATGTATCCGGAGTAGTGGAAACCCCCTAGTGCCAATTGACCAAGAACTCGAAAGGACACTGTGAATAATGGCCGGTGTGGAGACACCTGAATTGATGGAGGCTAGATTAGAATCTGAAGCTCATCGAGCTAATGAGGCCCACCAGACAGAGTTAGCTCGACAAGATGCTCTTAAAGAGGCAGAAGATGCCCAAGAAGAAGTTGATAATGCTGGTCTTAATAGAAGGGGAACCAAAGGCCGTAAACCACACTAGTTCCATAGATATGCTCCTCACTTTGATAATGATGAGGATCCGAATATTGATAAAGCAGGGTCAATAGGAATTATTATACCCCTACCTCTGCCTGCTGGGGAAAATTTTGATATCACTAGCACAATGATTCAGTTGCTTAATATGGAGTGTTCACTAGTAATGCAACTGATGATGCAAATCTTCACTTGATGAATTTTATCAGTATTTGAAAGGCTAACAGGTCGCCAAGAGTGAGCCAGGATGCTATTAGGCTAAGGCTCTTTCTATTGTATCTAGATGGTGAGGCTACTCTATGGTTGTAGGAGTTGCCAAATGACTCCATCACCAACTGGAGAGAATTGAAACACGCCTTTCTGGAAAGGTTCTTCCCGCATTCTAGGATGCTACAACTCAAAGATTAGATCTATAACTTTCGACAGGTCAAGACGGAGTCATTAAATGAGACATGGCTAAGATTCAAGAAAAAGTTGACATGCCCAAATGATAGAATTCCCACTGAGAGCTTGTTAGAAATATTTTACAGGTATCTGAACAACAGTGTTAAGGCCGTGGCAGATATACTAGCAGGTGGAAATCTGATGAGTCACTCATGGGAGGAAGTAACAACCATACTGAATCAAGTGACTAATATTAACAGAGCTTGGCATAGAGAAGTCGAGACAACTACAGGTACATATGCTATTAGAATGATTGCAGAGCAGCGCTAGAAAGAAGAGGAGTGTGACCGGGAGTTAACTCATATGAGAATATCCATTGACCTAATCATGAAGCATATCATTGGATCTGGAGAACAGAAGGTGAATGCATTAGAATCTCAGGGGAAAGAGTAGGGGTTTGAGTACTCTGATTTTGAGGAGGAAGCAAACTTCTTGGATAACCATGTGGCGGGTTTTCAGGCTAACCCCAAACCTATGGTCAAGACACTTAGCGCCAAGCTCCAAAAGCCAAGGTCAGAACCAATACAGGACAAATATAATAGAGATGGATATTGGTACAAAAGTAGAGGATGAGAACGAGAGGTGATTGGAGGAAGAATGATAGATACCAGAATGATTGCACCGGCCTTTATGTTCCTCCAAAGGCTCGTGAGGGTGATGCTGGAACCTCAAAGTTAGAAAGAATGATGATTGAGAAACCGAAAAAGGAAAAGTCAACTAATGATTACCTGAAGGACATTCGCTGAGATATATCTGGCATGAAGTAGAAAGTTGAGTCGCACGCACCAACGATTAAATAGATTGAACAACAATAGGGCCAAATGTCCGTATCCCTAAATCAGAGGCAGAAGGGTACATTACCTATTAACACAGTGAAAAATCTAGAGAATGACCGTCACTGCATGGATATAACTACTAGGAGCAGAAAAACCACAGTTAATCCACCCATGCCAGTTGTAGTTGAAAATGGGAAACCGAAGGCGATTGATATAGATTAGGAGGATGAGACTATAGCGCAGGTAGTTGGAGGTAATACAGATTTGACCAAACCTCTAGTTGATGCAAAGGAGCTTTCTACTGACAAACAAAATGTGAAAAACGCCCCGTAGATTTTCAGGCCTATCCCTCGACCACCTCCACCATTGCCTCAAAGAATAAAGAAGAAATTGGATGATGGGAAATTTTTATCCATGCTGAAGCAGTTGTCAGTGAATATTCCCTTGGTTGAGGCATTAAAGAAGATGCCTGGGTATGTGAAGTTCATGAAGGACCTGATGACTAGGAAATGATCAGTGAGCTACGAGCCAGTTGGAAATTTGCACCATTGTAGTGCCATAGCCTCACGAGTCCTTGCACAGAAAGAGGAAGACCTAGGTACCTTCACCAAACCATACACTATTAGAGATTTTGAGTTTGCAAAGGCATTATGTGTAATGCTCCAAAAACCCTAATATCAGACCTGGGAGTTGAAACAGACAAAAATAGAATTTTCTGCGCCAGGTCACAGGACTACCCATCTGGATGACCATGAGTCGCTAAGTAACTTATGGTGAGGAGTTTGACTTAGTTGAAAATTTCAAGTTTGGGGTGACCATGAGTGTGACCACGAGTCAAGGTCACCCCCACGACCCGTTAAGTGACCCGTTGTCAAGAGTGGTTTGGAGATCAAAGAATTAGGCAGTGTTGGCGATGGGTGGGTCACCACGAGTCGTTGGGTGCACCACGAGTCGTGGTGTACCTCATGGTGACCATCAGAGGAAATTTGGCAGTGTTGTGCATGATTGGTGGCCACAAGTCGTGGCCATAGACGATGACCCGTCCAGTCCCTCATTGGGACTGGCAGTCTATTTTTCCCTATGAGTTTATTAAGGGATTTTTCGTAATTCCTATGTTTCTAAGGCCTAAACTACGTTGTTTTAAGGTGAGAATTGAGTTTTTTAAGAAGGCTTAAGTCATTCTAAGCCTATCGTAATTCATGCATGCAAGTTTAGAAGTTGAGAGGTGATCAAGGCTATATCTTCAAAGTTCTTCCCCAATTCTCTTTGGGCAATCAAGGAAGTGAGAAAATCAGATCCCTTCAAGTATGTAAAGCTATAAATGGGTGTGATTTTCACACGCATTCCCAATTCCCTCTAAATTCATGATGTTCTAATTGATGATTCCATGGGTTTTTTACTCAATGCATGAATTCCTAAGTTTTAATAATGGGTAGGATCTAAGAATGTTTTGAATGATGAATTATGATTAATGCGTAAATTTTATAATATTTTAAATTATAAATTATGTTTTCAAATTTCCTGAACTATGATGCCCATCCATGAATATTCATGAAAGTTGAGATCCTTGAGATATATGTTTAAGTATGATGTGATGTTTATGAAGAAAGTATGATTTTGAAATACCCATGTTTATGTTCATGTTTTCAAAGTGAATCAAGTTGATTTCAAGAATGTTAAAGTATTGGTCAAGCCCATATGATCAAGTATGTTTTTATGATTTCGTGAATTAGCTTACCCTATGGTTTTGGAGTCAAGACTCCCATTATTTTTCAGCTTATGGTATGTTTTGAGCCAAGGCTCCTTATGTTATGACTTCATATTATGGATGTATGTTATTATTCAGCTTCTTCATTAGACGATTGTCAGCTTCATTGCAAAATTATGGAGAGCATGTGCATATTTTTGGGATTATTGTCTAACACCAAGTAGGCTAAGGTTCAATCAACCCTATGCCTCAGAACTATGCACCAACGCAGGTATGAGACCTCCTTTGGATCTTTCCTCTTCCCCAAGGGCCCTTGAGCATGATATCAATATCATGGTAGCGTCCTTATCCCTAGAAAGGCTTTGGACAGCTCTACCCACTTGAGTGTGATAATCGGGACCACGTTAGCTCTATCGTGGTAATGTCGGTTATATGGAGAGTCTCCTATTGTTCCTCATGATTTTAGTTACGCATGTACATCAGTTATGATATTATGTTTTCAGTAGGTTTGACCCAATGTAAAATTTTACTTATGAATATCAATTTTCAACTTTAGGTCATTCGATTTAATTATTATGTTCAGTTATGTTCAGATCATGATTTCAGAAATAGCATGCAAGCTCTACTCTCAGAATGTTATCTTGATTATGTTTTATATTATGCATGGAGGTTTTACTTACCTTTCATACTCGGTACATTGCATGTACTGACCGCATACTCTATGTTGTATCATCTCATGATACAGGCTTTGATACCCAGGCTCAGTCCCACCGCTAGTCAAATTTTGGTAGTTAGCTTCCCTAAGACTTAGTTAGTGAGTCCTCATCTTGTGAGGGCCTTTCTTATTAGTTGTATGTCACATTTTTAGTTTTCATACTATAGAGAGTTAGTCAGGGGTTTTGTCCTATTAGCTCATTAGTTTATAGGCTTTTCGGACATGGTGTGTATTCAGCGGGATTCATGTATGTATTCAAATGTTGAGATTGTTTATACTTCCTCTATGTTATCTATGATGATCTTCCACTTATCTATGTTGAGTTTGATGTATGTTCATGATATGGGTCGACTTGGAGCCTCTCGGGGTTTCTTGTCCCGTGTCTCGGTTCGGGCCTATGTTCGGGTCGTGACACTGTATGATCTGGGAGCTTGCATCAATTTGATGTCGCTAGCTTTATTCAAATAGTTGGGCTTGGGAGCCCCCACACCAACGACAATGTGGCTATTGATGGCGGATTGCACAATGAAAAAGCTAGTAGGTATCCTTCATGGTGTGTAGTAAAGGTAGACACATTCATCTTTCTAGATGACTTCGTGATTTTAGATTGAGAAGTAGATTTTTGAGGTCTCCATCATTTTGGGGCGACTATTCCTTGCCACTGGGCGAGCCTTAGTGAATGTTGAAGCCGGACAACTGAAGCTAAGGCTTAATGAAGAAGAGGTCTGCAGGTCAATGAAGCAGCTGAATGAGTTTCGAGTGGTCTATACTATTGATGATGAGTTGTAGTTTCTGGATGAATTTTGAGTAGTCAAGAGACCCGCATTGTGCCGCAGCGTTTTATGCGTTGCAAGGGAGGCAAACCGTGAGGTGGTTTGGTGAAGCTTGAGTAACCAAACTACCTGTGTCGTGCCGCAACATTAAGTTAAGCATTTCCTGGGAGGCAATCCAAGTATGTTGGATAATGTGTGTTGTAGTGTGCAGGTGAAATAGGGACTATGATAACGTCCAAATTCACTCCTCCCTAGGATGGAGTGTAAACGGCCGTTGACAAAATAAATATACCCAATGGATGTCGGGGTCGAATCCCACAGGGAATGTTAGTTGATCAGCAAGAGTTGTCTATCAAGTTCAAGTAATTTGCATCAATGTTTCAACAACAATAAAGTAAAAATTGGGGAATCACTACTTGACAATTGAACTACAAATTTTTCTCATGAAAACAAGGACAAAGTATAGAAATTACAAAGGGAGAGACTACTGGGGTGTAAATTATCAGGGCATCATTGGATTGGGATTATTAACATCTCCTAGCCTTACTCAATAGTATAATTAACTATGGACAAGATGGAATCCTACGTTTCTCAACCAATTATATGCCTTCTACCTCCGATTTTCTCAAACTCTATAGCCTTTTTCACAACAGCCACATCAACTTGAATAAAAATCAACTATTTCTAGTTTTGATTCTTAATGGGTGTTTTACAATGGGTTTTGGCTATTTCTAGCCCAACCCCACATGATCAACACCTAATTACCCACTAATGTTTCATCACCCATACTCGAAATTGCTTTTTCAAGAAAAATTAGAGTAAGTAAGAACAACCCAATCCAAATCAACCCCAATCATCCACACACCCCTAATAAGAAATTTAGCTACTCATACAAGTAGAAGAAGACATTTCATTCAATAAAAATTCAACATCCATTCAACAAAATGAGTAATAAAAATTCAAGATCAAAGGTCTGATCTTCAATGGAGTTTTCTACCTTTTAAAGGAAGAAGAAGATAGGTGCTTCTCTCTCTACTACTCTCTTCACTTTCTCTTTCTAATTCAATACAATGCCTATAGAAAAATAAAAACTCATATGGAATAATGGAATGTTCAGTTTCTTTTTAAGATGTACAAAAATAAGGTACATTCTTTCTCCTTTTTTTCTGAGCTAGGCATTTTTACCCCTGTGCAGACGGGCGTCACTTGCGATTCACCGGTGCTCATCCCCGGTCTGCCGGTTGGTTTTTACTGATGACCAGAGAGTTCCAGAACCCTTTGACTTTAGCAGCGGTGGTTCGCCAGTGCTGATCTGTGGCCCACCAGTATTTTTTTATCAACACAATGTGGAACTGCGATCAATCGGCATTTAGCCGGTGGAGTGCCGGTCCTTATCTCCTTTTTTCATACTTTTTGCTCAATTTCATGCTTTTCCTATTCAATTTAAGTACCTGCAAAGATCAAGGAAAAAGGGCATAAAATCCACCTAAATTACCTGAGAACTAAGCAAAAACTCCTGTTTAAGAGCATAGTGAGTTGATAAATTGCCAACTCATCAAAGCCCTAAACTTGAACCATTGCTTGTCCTCAAGTAATCCAATTCTTGATATTCGAGCAAATGAAATACCATGTCATCTATGAATATATGCACTAAGGACCAATGAGCCTAAGACAACCTAAAAATGCTCACCAGCACAAGGAAAAAGAGAAAAGTTTCCCCAAAATATGAAAAAGTTTCAAGAGGTAACCACAATGAATAGGCATGATTCACAAATGCTTTCCTTCTTCAAAACCAGGGCATGGTCTATCACGACAAGCATACATAGAATCTCAAATCATTACAAATTCACATTCAAATCTTGCCTTGAAGATCACAACACTAATGGCACAATCACTTCTTCGCACCAATGCAAGTATGTTCTCAAAGGAGGTGATGCCACTCACAAGAAAAGAGAATCCCATTATTTTATCATCAAACAATGAACACACAAGGGATTATAGAATTGGACACTAATTCTCACTCTCACAAAGAAATTCTCCATACACATAACTTGACCCATATGCTTTCCCTTCGTGTAACTGCCACTAATGTAGAGTTGCTCCACTAAGAATCAATTAGGACCTTGGGATCATAATGAAGGTTAGGAGTAAGGGTAGGAAAATTATTTAGCTCTAGTGACTAGAACCTCCCTAATAGCTCTTTTTGAAAACTTTTAACATCCCATCATACTTTTTAGATCACTCCTCCTTATCTCTCCCTTTTCTTCATCATTATCTTTTGTTAATCAAGAGTCACCCTTATAACTCCTATGGGTTTCACATTTAGCCTCATTTAAGAAAGAGATAACACCTTTCACTATTCTTTCTGTTTTGATGATTCTAGGTTTCTCAAACCATCATTTCATTCATTTTGATCACAATTTGGTGCTACCTCACATTGAAGCTCATCACATTTGTTTCCTTCTTGCAAACCCCTAAACATAGTCTTTTTGCCTCATTTCCATTGATTTCCTTATCTCTCCCCATCAAGCCCCATTTTGCATTCATTCATCACAAAAAGAATCAATTAGGGAGGATGGGTACCAAAAGATAGGATTACAAGGGGACATTGGCTTATAATGTGGTTTCCAATAAAAAGGGTCAAAGACTCAACATTGGCTAGCAAGGGAAGATGTTTTAAGGAGGTCATTTTGGGTGGAGTGACTAGCAATAGAAAACCTAAAATCATGTTCTAAGTGCAACTACCTCTTGGATTTTTCCTTGAATTACACTTAGGGCAAGTTATAGACAAACGTATGCATGGGATCCTTCAATTAGCCTCATCACACAAGGCATCACACTGCAATGAGTACACACAATACATAGCCACAAGTAGATTATGATTTTATGACCATTAAACATATGAATCAATAAGCCAACAAGGAATGTGCAATATATGACAAGATAGTGCTACTTTTTTCATTTCAAATGTCCCATTTCTTCAAAACTCTTTTTTTTTTCATTCCACACAAAAAATATTTGGTGGTACTCCTTAGAAACAATTTCACAACACTTAAAGACATGGCATTTTCACTTAAGAGAGTCTCCTTACAATCTATCATTGGAAATGTCATTCGGTTCGACAAAAGAAAAATAAAAGAAAAAGAAATTGCTCCTCGAGAATGAATCGTGGTATAAAGAAAACCCTTGGAGTTTATTCACTACCTACTATTTACAAAGGCAAAGTTCAAACTTGAACTAACAATTTAAGACAATTTCTTTTTCTTTCATCCATTCCGAGCTCGACAAAGGCTCAACAACCATTCAATAAATATCAAAAATAAAAGCTCGGTAAGGGCAACATCAGTCAACAAGGGCATCCCGAGCATGAAAAAGGCTCATCAATCATCACAACTTAAAACCAAAAGCCCGATAAGGGCAATATCAACTATCAATAAAAATGACCACAACAAAAGAAACACTTATACCACACCCAAGTTAAACAATTCATTGTCCCCAATGTATGCATACAAAACAAATAGGGTGAGAACTCCCTGAAGTAGTCACTTGTCATCATCCTTATCATCTTCAGCTTCAGCCTCCCCATCATGGCCTTCATCTCCCAAGTCCTCCCATTATCTCCCAAGCCCTCAAACAAGTCGTCAATGGGGCCTCAGACTGTAGAAGGGGCAACCATAGTTGTGTCAAGTGCATTCATATCGAGCACCGCCATTGATGTCTGACCTTTTGACTCCCTTACATCAGCTCAGAGAGAGGTGATAGCTCCCTCAACGACATCCACATGCGAGCATAGATTGGTCAAGTTGTCATACATTGACTTCATCTCCTTTTTCACCGTCTTGGCGATCAGAGCAGGGAGACTTTTAGAAAATTTTTGAAGATGGCTCTCATGGGAATGTGTTATCTCCGCAAGTTTGTGGAGGCTACTTGCTAGGACGATGTGGGAGGAGGTGAGGCTCCCCCAGTAGGTGCTTCTCTTGAAGCATGGCCTGATGCCTCTGGATGTGGCATGTTGAGATCGGGGACCATTGAGGCCTGCTCTAATCCATGAGAGAGGGACTCCTCGGGGACTTCGAATGCTTGCAAACTCTTTCGCTTGCTCTTGGGAGCATCTGCGTCCCTTTTTTTGGCCCACTGTATTCACACCCGTAGAAGAGCTAGGGGCTTCATCGGGGAAGTGTGGCACTTCTAATTGAAGGCATAACTGAGATATAAGCATAGCATAGGGCATTGAAGTACAAGATTTCCTTGATTTCCTCTTCATCTAAACGGCCACTATATCCCCAAAATTTATGGAGACTGATGAGCCCGCAAGTGTACGGGTTGTACAAGTAATATAGTGGCTCTTTTTAAGAACCGAAATGTCGAACCCAAAAGGACTGGACTAGGGGTAAAACCTT
>JACEIK010005718.1:24634-104450 GCA_018107945.1 Datura stramonium
ATATAAAATCACATGAAAATGTATCAAATAGCTTAGAAAACACGACTCATTTAAGTTGTAAAGTGTATCACGGGACCTATATTATTTCCCGTGATCAGAGACCCCTGTCATGATGCATGTGATGAGGATGGCTGCTTCCAAACTTACCCTATGCTCTTTCTTTGAAGGCATAATACGGCCACAAATGAAATCTAGCCACAACTTGGCTTCAAACTTTAGATCATGTTGGGAGATCTAGCCACTCATAGAGGCCTAAAAAGGTTTGTCGGTAGATATGATAGGAGCTATCCACTGAAACTAATTCTCTTTATCAGCAATTCTAGCAGCATACTCAAAGGAGGTGTCAATCTTATCCTCCAAGAACAAGGAATTGATGGCCGCCAGTTTAATGTCTATTTCTACACCCGTTCTTCATGACTGGGGGAAGGCAAAGGAATTTTTCAACCTTGCCTCTATGTTTCATGCTCTCTTGCCTAGCCTAGTATGAGGCATAAAACTCGGGCACTAGGTTGTAGTAGAAATCGGGCAGAGGATTAGTAAAGACGTACCATTGGCGGTCTGTGAATTGTACTGTGATATTTGGGAAATCACCTCGTAGCCCCACCAAATTAAAGCTTCTCTACCATGATAGAACGCCCCTTGAAAATAGCATAGTTCCCTTCCATGTCGGGCATGCAAAATATAATGGCCTCTCCAGTATTGGGGGCTGGGGTTGCCCTTGCTTTCCCTTTTCTTTGCCTTTTGATGAGGCTGGGGCCTTGCCCTTTCTTGGTTGCCTGAATGAATTCATATTATGCAAGACCATGTTAGTTCCATACAATAATATTTTTTTTTTATTTTTTTGTTTTAGAAAAACAAAAACTGACATCTATTCTATGCTAAGGCAAGGAATTATAACAATTGGATGGCAAACAAATGGAAGAGTTCAGTTGTTAAGAACTTGTAGTATCGGTGGGACACCGGTGAAACGCAGGTGGAGACCCGTGAATTACCGGTTAGCCATCGGATGTTACAGAAAACTGGGGAGGACATGGATCATCCGGTGCCACAATGGCGTTTCGCCAGTTTGGACCTACGGAGCACTGGTGTTACACAGGTCTAAGACAATGGCCTGAAGCCTTGTACCCCATCCTGTGCTTCATCTGGTGTTTCTCTGGGCCTAACCAGCAATTTGCGGATGAACGTTGGTTAGTGTATTTCATCCCTAAACTCAGTGATATCAACAAAACTTTCATATCCAAGAGTCACTCACTCAACACAACAATAGCAAAACAAGTGAAGGTGGTAATTTACCCTTAAGAAAGACGTCACTCTATCTATCATCGGGAAAATTGTGCATTCAAAGAACACATGGGGATACTTAGAATTCAACCCCAACTAGAATAAAATACATAGAAAATCAAGCCTTTTTCCATAGAGGATACCCACATTGTCATTCAAGATTTTATCACCACCCCCGCATACCCACAATATGAATAATGCAAAATTAGTGACAAGCATAATAATGGGTAATGGGGACACATGAGTGGAGGGAAAACTTCAAATTTTACATACTCAAAATGATTCACATCTTCAAATAATAATCAAAATCAACCGCCGGATTGTCACCGGTATTTTTCTGGTTAGGTCACCAAGTATACCACAACTCCCAGGTGTACTAGTTGGAGCTGGCGGTTCGCTTGTTGGCACCGTCTTTTCATCGTCTAGTCGCCAATTTCCTCTATTTTTCTCCACTATTTTGCTTATCACATGTGACAGGGCGATGCCTCGCATTTTTGCACCAGCGTTTTGCCGATCTATCGCCGTGCCCACCGTGTTTTTCTTCTTCTTGTCTTGCATCTAATTCTACCTACAAAGTAAAAAACAACAATAAAATCAAAGTGCTCAAGATAAAAATGCTTGGGTTGCCTCCCAAGAAGCACCTTAGTTAATGTCGTTGAACGGCGGATATCTTCTTCATCTTCAACACTTCGGAGGGTCATCCTCCGATTCAATCTCATCATCAAATGGTTCATAATGCTCCACTTAACAAGCAATCACTTCCATGACCTTACACTCTCTGGGGGCTTGATAGGCTGACACACATTGAAAGTAACCTCATCACCACCTACTCGAAACTTAATCTCCCCAAGCTCTACATCAATCAAAACTCTTCTCATTACCTCAATTTCCATCTCACAATCCAGCACAATAAAATCAGCTGGAAGTATGAATTTGTCCCCTCTCACAAGGACATCAACTAACACTCCAACGGGTCATTTAATTGACCTATCCACCATCACAAGCCTCAAATATGTTGGTTTGGGAGTCCCCAGTCTGAGTTTCTTGAAAATGACTAGAGGCATCAAGTTAATACTAGCACCGAGGTCACAAAGATCTTTATTGAATATGCATAGGCCAATTATACAAGGATGGTAAATGCTCCAGGATCTTCACCTTTTGGGACAAGGTTGCTATTCATGACAACACTACAATGATGGGTCACCTCATCGGTACCCATATCCACCACCTTCTTTTTCTTCAAGAGCTCCTTCATAAACTTCACGTATCCTCGCATTTGAATCAAAGAACACACAAGCGGTATATTGATGGATAATTTGCTAAACATGTTGATGAACTTGTGGAACTGAGTATTGATCTTGGGAATAATTGCATGCCCAAGTGCTACTTTATAACTCAATTTAGTCTTGTTTATCTACTTATTTATATACATTCCCATGTGATTTTTATGTAAATGTGAATATATACTAACCAACATGATTAGTCCTTGTTTTTGAAGGTTAATAATGCATTTGAGGAACTAATTCATTATTTGGTGAAGTGGAGGAATGGAATCAAGAGCAAAAGGTGAAATTCAACAAGAAAACAGAGAGGGATTGTGTGACTGACTGAAGATGGAAAAGAGGGAGAAATGACGTGCAGGTTTGCTTCTTGGGAGAGAAGAAAAGGAGAGGAGACATGGTGGACGTTGGGCGTTGAGGAGGAGTAAGAGAAAGAGGGAGATGGAGGTAAGAGAGGGGTGGCGCGAGTAGAGGGGAAATGAAGAAAAAATAATATTAGGGTTTGGGGTGTATAATATGAAAGGGGAAAATGAGCTAGGGTTTAATGTGAGCCGTAAGTTAAAGGATGAGCAGCGAGATTAGATCTGTAGGTTATGGATCGAGTTTGCATAGTAAATGGGTTGACCGGATGGGTTATTGGGTAGGATTAGTGGTACGAATTGAAATTTTAAAATGTGATCATATTTGATATAAAGTAGCTAGGATGCGACATAAATAGATAAAATGTGGCTAGATTTTAAATTAATTTGATGAAAAATGAGTCATTTGCTATTAAATTATAAAAATATTTTTAATTTTTTTATTTATTTTGTTTTTTAATGTGATTTTTATTTTATTATAAGTATTATTATTACTAATTTAATCATAAATAATTTATAAAATTAAGTTATATTTTGTAAATAAGAGCTTGTTTAATTGAAAATATATGCGTATATCTTATTACTGGAGCCTTCAAATAAAATATTTCAAAAATATCTTGAAAGATGTATAAATAAATAAGTATTAAAAACTAATTATATATGATAATTAAGATTAGAATATGACGAATACGAACAACAATTACGATAAAAGAAGTGATTTTAAAATATACCTATATATATATATATACTAATAAACAACCCCAGACGAGGCATAGGGAGATCAAATTGGGTGTCAACATCTAGATTTAGGTAATAAATAAGAAGTTAAAAACATGAGAATACTCTACTTGAAATGTCAAAGAAATACGAACATTTTCTACATTTTCGAATCCACGAAGTGGCCCGATAGAAAAAAAGTAGAAAATGTTTTCTTTGAGGACACAAGGGAAGAACTATTGCCCTTATTGAATTCCCACACACCCATTGATGGAAATCCCTGTGAGAATCCGCGAAAATCTAAGGATATTTCATTCTAGCTTCTACTGCGAGTCTTTCTAAGAGAATTCTACGTTCTAACCCGAGGGTGCGAGGAATGAGTAAAACCACCGGTTACATTACACCAAGTAAGATTCCCGGCATCTAAATGGCCTATTCGCACGTTAGTTAAGCATATTTGAAAGCCATCGGTATAGAAAAGTCCGGGGAAAAGATCGGACGTAAAACATGCCGAACCACCACGGAAGGCGCCGGGGAAAGAGCCCCTCCGCGATGGCGCCGTGTCACGGAGGCGGGCCTTTGGTTGGCTCCTTGACGTTGGGCCTTTCCAGGGCCCAAGTATATAAAGCCCCCACTTTGGTTTGTGATGATATATCATTATATTAATTTCGAGCGTAGGAAAGGAAAGGGGAGGCGAAGAGGGTTTATATAATATCGTTCGATGCAGCTGCCAAGCGTAGTCTAAGCTCAAATTAACCTCGAATGCAGAAGGTATTTAAACGACGAGGAGCATTCCTGGATTTTGTTTGCGAAATACAGCGTAGACGAATCGTCATGGTACCGACCTAAGGTAAGTAGAATTGCTCCAAACTAGTGTCTATGTGCTCCTAGCCGTAAAGTGAATACTTCTCCCTTACGGACCTACGAAAATTGCAAGTTTTCGACCGTCTTTTCGATAAGCCTAAGTTTAGACGATAATTATATCGAAAGTGACTGTCGTCCTTGAGAATAGTGTTTGTATTTAGTACTAATTGACGTATATGAATGCGATTAGGAGAAATAGAGTTTGGAGTATTGACCGAGCTTCGTAGACGGTCGGATAACGCTAGAGGTTAAGGTATGTGAAGTAGTTTCTTCGGCAAGTTAGCGACTTTGGCGAAGTATAAAATCATAGTAAACTCCGTGTTTGAGTTCTCGAGTTGAATGTTGAGTATTGAGTAAGTTTAGTAAATGGGTTTTGCGTTGCTATATCGTACTCGATAGAAAGATAGAAAGCATGCGCCAAAGGGGCGATTAGCACTCCGAGATTGATATAGCCTAATGTATGATTAGCAAGCATGTTGTAGAATAAAGAAGCGATTTTGAGAATAAAAGTTAGTAAAGTAAAATCGGGAGAGGAACGGATAGTATTATGGCTGCAGACTAGCCACTCGAGATAAGTTTTATGGCTACGAGACTAGCCATTGACGGATAGGAATGTGGCTACGAATTAGCCACTCGGCAGATAGTATCCACAGCTCTGAATTAGCCAACGGTTAAAGAAAGATTTCGAATCAGTATAATCGGTAAATCGATATAGTACGAAACATATCGAGCAGAGAAATCAAATTTTAGATAGTCACTCAGTTATACATACTTGCTATTTATATATTTCTATTTGTTTGTGAGACTTGATGTGGCGTGAGGCCCCTTATTGCGCGTCCTCACCGCCCCTGGGTTGATAATCATGTAAGCCCAGGAGGCGGGTGGGTTTACGTCACTCGGCATGCCATCCCGGCTTGAGCAGAAGATGGGATGAAGCTTTCTCCGCGCTTGATCTGATCGGCATTACGGTTGTCTCCTGTGACTAGTTCCGGGAGCGGAGTACGGCATGCAGTACCCGGGGTAAGCGCATTGAGGATTCAGGAACCGGACCCTATCACATTGCGGAACCTTGTCAGAGTCCTCCCGGACTCAGACACGATTACTTATATCGGAGGCGAGGCCCGAGCCGGAGACCCGGGGCGGTAGAGGAGCTCACGAGTGACCGGATAGGAGTGACTTATTTTGTTGGTTTTGACACGGGTAGGGATATATAGATTGTTTTGCTTGCTTGGTGCATCGAACCATGGGGGTTCGTATTGGCTCTTGCTTGCTACTTGTATATCTATTTATGTGCTATATACTAGCTACTAGGCACCATCGCGGTCTGGTACGCCTGCACGCTTGCTCGATGCAACATGACTCGATTTACACAGCTTCCTCGAATTGATTATCTCTTGCTATTGACATTTCCTAGTTATGTTATCTATATTGATTGTATTCGGTTGTTTTCAGATTTGCTTTGCATACTCGGTACAGCCCACGTACGCCCGATGGGAAATGCATTTGCATTAGTTACTCTGGTACTCATAGACGAGGCTATCCCTCGTGATTCCGGCCGGCTATTGAGTCATCGGCTCTGTCATCAGAGTCTACGATTTCCAGTGTAGCTCTTTCTTTTGATGTATAGTATGGGTAGGTCGGGGCCCTGTCCGTCATTTCTATTATTACTCATAGAGGCTTACTTGATTGTATATACTATCTCCCTTTGTGGTCGGTTGAGCCGTCGTGAGGCCGTGCGGTTATTATAGGCCCCATTTAGTATTTACATTTTTATGTTGGCGGAAATTAGCCAGAGGGAAACAGTAAGCTTAACTTGATAGTGGTGACCTTGCCGATCCACGTAGCTTTTCGATATTTCCTTTGTTGAGTCTCGAGATGACTAGACAACATAGTGGCCGCAATAGCGCATAGGTTCTGGTTATGAGTATGTTTTACGGTTGGGGCCTTCGGGCACGGTGACTATAGGCCCGATTGGCCGAGAGAGTGTATTTACAATAAAACATATAACCCTTTAGTTCCGGGAACTGGCAGAGATAGAGATAGCCGAACTGAGATGTGCCTAGGCCCACTGAGTGTGAATTCCCGAGTCCTTCTAAGGCACGAGGTACCCGATCATACCCCGGGCTGGCGTGACATTACCCCTCTAAATCCCACGATTAAAACCAAAAAAACGACGTAGTTGATGCAGGATTTTAGAAAATTACATAAAATGTCCTAGGAAATTCGGGAAAAAGGACACGAGTCCCATGAGGCACTCTACGAGTCATGAGGTTAGGGGACGAGACATGGTGCCAAATCGTGATGTGCATTGGAAATTTTCTTCCAAATCAAATGGCAATGACTAACTTCATGAGTCGTCAAAGACTTAGCGACTGCGTGGCGTCTCGTTTCCACTAAACCAAGATTTCTCTTTATGGGTCACCACGGGGCACACCATGACTCATGGTGTACCCGACGATTCATGGTGATAATCCGTTAGGTACGATTAACAATTTTCCAATTCTTAGTCAACCCTTTACCACAACTCACATGAGGCGTGGTGGTAACCACAACTCATGGTCACACCAGTGGTCACCCAATTTCCCAAATTTTCAACCAATCACGAATCCTTTTCCACGAGGCACTCCATGACTCGTGGCCTACCCCAAGGTTATAGGATGATTAGATTATGTGTCACAGTGCGAGGAAATACTATTTTCTGTTTAAACTCTCAGTGCGATCTTAGGGTTTTGGGCATTACAATATCTCTCCCCTTGGGAACATTCCTCCTCACACGAATGTTGGAAAACACGTAGAAAATCGGAAAATACATTCAACAAGGAATCTTCATCTGCCTTGACAACTTCCAACTACCAACAAAGGAACTCAGACTCACTACGCACCACTACTCCGCCCTGTTTATATCGACAAGTTGCACTCCCAATCGAGCTAACCTATAGATATCCTTTGCGATTCCTTTTTGCACTCTTCAACATGAGCCACGCTCCCCATAAACATCTTGCTTAGGGAATCAACAACCATATTGGCTTTGCCCGGGTGATACAACACGCTCATGTCATAGTACTTGAGATGCTTCAGCATCTTCTCTAACGAAGATTTAGATCTTTACGAAGTGAACACATGTTGAAGGCTCTGAGAAGTGATCGGTGAATACATCCATGTGAGCCCGTAAAGGTAATGCTGCATATCTTTAAACGCAAACACCCTCTTGCCAATTCAAGGTCATAAGTTAGATAATTCTTTTCATGAACCTTGAACTCTCAGGAGGCATAAGCTATCACCTTACCCCGTGCATCAGATCGCAACTAAGTCCAACTCTACAAGCGTCACAATACACCCAAACCCATCTACATTCCTTCTAGTAAGGACAAAACTAGAAGCGGTAGTGAAGCAGTCTTCAACTCTTGGAAACTCTTCTCAATCGCATCTCTAACCCTTTGAAATTTCAACTTTTCGAGACAACTTAGTCGGAAGGAGATGCAATAGAGGAAAAACCTCCCATAAAACGTCGGTAATAGCGGCTAGACCCAAGAAACTTTTGATTTCAGTTGGAAATAGGTCTTGTGATCTTTCCAGCAACGCTATCTTTTGAGAGTATACCTAAATGCATAACCGAGACCACGTGACCAAGAAAGTCACGAGACTTTAACCGAGAGTCGTATTTGCTGAATTTTTGCAAACAGCGGCCATCTCTAAGCGTACGAAGCATTATTCTCGGGTGATTAATGTTCTTCCTCATTTATAGGTATACTAGAATGTAAATCGACAAATACAATGATGAACATATCTAGATATTGTAGAATACATTCATCGGTCCATAGAAAGCTACAGTGCATTAGTGAGTCAAAAGGACATAACCGCGAACTCGTAGTGACCAACTTACCGAGTTCTAAAAGCTATTTTCAGTATGTCACTCTTTGACTCTTAGCGATGATACCCCAACACAGAAATCTATGCTTGGAAAAACAGCTGGCTCCCTGAAGTTGATCGAACAAGTCGTCGATCCTGGATAGGGATATAATCTTTTCTTGGTTGTGACTTTGTTCAACTAATGGTAATCGATGCACATTACGAGGGTACCATCTTTCTTTCGCATGAATAAATCTTGGAGCACCCCATGGAGAGATGTTGGGCCAGATGAAGCCTTTGTCTAATAGGTCTTTCAACCGTTCCTTCAACTCCTTAAGCTCGGCTAGAGCCATTACGTAGAAGAGGATGGAGATAATTTGAGTGAGTGGAAGAAAGTGCATGCAGTCTATTTCCACTAAAGGGATGGACTTCGGGAAGATCTTCGAGAAACACGTTAGGGAACTCGATAACTAAAAGCGATTGGATAGTTGAGGTATCAAAGCTAGAATTTTGACCCAAACTAGATGATAAATACACCTTTTGGAAATAAGCTTTTGGCCTTAAGGTAGGAAATAAATCAAACAGCAAGCCTTTGAACTGTGCCCGTCCACTCTAAAGCTAGCTCATTAGGGAAGTGAAACACAGTGACCCCCTATACGTAGTGGATTGAGGCATATCTAGAGTGTAACCAATCCATTGCCAGAGTGAGGTCAAAGTCAACCATGTCTAACTCTACAGATCAAATTGGAACAGACATTCAAATATTGAGAATGGGCAGTTTCTATACACCCGACTAGCTCTAAGCCGGCTTGCCAGGCGGGGAGGGAGGCGGGAATGGTTACGAGAGGACATTACGGGTGATATTAGCCAGGACGGCTACATAGGGGAGTCATGAAAGAAAGTGTGGCTCCTAGATCGGTAGGGCATGCATGTCTAGATGAAAAGTGGCACATACATATTGACCCGTCGAGATGAGCTCTCCACGATCTACGACGAGAGGACAAAAAAAAGAATTAAAAGGTTTAGTTCGACCGCCATCCGTACCTGAGGCTTTGGCATGTTGAGGCCCAGTCGGCTTGCTAGAGGCTGCTTTAGTAGTGGATTGTAGAAATCCCCGATCTGTTAACGGGCATTATTTGAGCCGATTACCAAGATGTCCACACCCAAGTAACCCTCTCAACCTTGAAGGCATTCTCCTAGATGATTCTTGCCACACTAAGGACAAATTTGAGGTGACTATAGCGGTTTCTTTGGCATTATGACTCTGATGGCGATCCATATGCTCCTCCTCCGATCGCTTACGGGACCCGAGAAAGTGAGGGGACGGCCTGAGTGAAGTGACTGGGCCTCTGCGGAGTGCTGTTGTGGGAGGCAACTACACGAGATCTTTGGTGGACTAATGTCGTGAATTTGTGGCACTAGCGCGCCAAAACTGTGAATATGCATGACTTTAGAGTACGGTTATACGAGATATGACGTTTGGTAGTTTCGCGAATTAAAGCGGGTCGTTGGAATAAAAGGATTGAAAAGGAAAGAACAAAGAGAAAAATTCCTTAGGCAAATTTGAACTATGGACATCGGTCCTCACCACGAGCCGTCAAGTTAGCCATTGCCGTAGTTCGAGAGAGTTGTTAAGCGGAGTGCCCAGCAGCAGTGAGCCATAGTGTACTATCTTACAATGGCCCAGATTCTTCTCGGCCGTGGAAAGATATAGAGAGAATGTCAAGCGAAGTCTCATAGAGAAGAATGACCAGGCGTGCTACATCCAACGGACGGAGAGGAAGGGACATAACTTCTAAGGGCAGTGCGTTCTGAATACTTGTACCTCCCAGTTCGAAGCAATGATCGGAGAGGCCAAGAAACAGCAGGCTGGACCAATGGCACCGTGCGATCTCACCAACAAGCCCGTTGTTTGAGGCCGAATCTTTGAAAGGAGACAAGTGTGAAACAACAAGCTGGAACAACGGACATTCCTAATGATCGTTGAAGCTATTTTGTTTATGTCTATAAATAATATGTTTAGGTTTATTTTACAAGTTACACAATTTTAAAGATTTGAACATTATTTTTAGTGTTATTTCTTTTGCCATCGGGTTTCAAGAAACGAAGTTCATAATTTTGTTCTTGAATTTGGAGGATTAAAAAAACCTTGGATTTTGTTCTTTGGCTTTGGTGATTTATTCAATTCAAGTGGTTTTCTACAAATCTTTGTAATTTGCAATTATGATGTCTTCTATAGTTTGTGATTGCTTTAGTCTTACAAGCACTTGAGTAGCTAAACCCATAACTAGGGTTGTGGGAACGATGATAGTGTTTACATAGAAGTAAAAATACTTAGTGAATCTTGAACAAAGGTTTTATGCATGTATTGTTTCCTTCGTTTTAAGCTATATGCCAGTTCTGTAGATTAGAGTACCTTATTCTTTCTTACTAGATAAAGGGAGTAATGAATGGGAAAAGGTTAACAACTAGGATTTGAGGCTATCAACCCTCATCTAATAGCTTGACCTTGTCAGGAAATGGCTAATCAGATATTAAGGAGTAAGGGTTAATTAAGCATACGCGTTTATGGATCACATTGCGAGGATAATCATCTAGATAGAGGCCAACCATTTAGGTGAATTTATATTACCAATATTGCACGCTAAACATCGGAATAGATCACTAGAGTAAAAGCCTTGTGGTTATGAAGTCATGGGGAACACAATCCTAGTGCTTTATTGATTGAATACAATAGAAATTGATTTAAACATTTACTAGTTTTTACTCTTGTTTATTATTTTGTGTTTCAAACCTTCCCCCCTAGAAATAAATAAGCGATAGTATTAGCTAAGCATCGAACTCAAGTTCTCATCATGTTCCATAGTGCAGTTGACCCCAACCCTTGTTAGGTTCTATATTTATTTCATCGACAGCTTTATATCTCATTTACGGTGTAATTTGGGTGACATCAAATTTTGGCGCCGTTATCAATCTGGCTTAGGCTTTTGTTAGTTGTATTTATTTCTTTGTTGGTCACTTATTTTCTTTTATTTTCTTTTTTGTTGTTTTTGTTCTTAATAGGTCTTAGGTTAGTGCATACCCGGTACTTGGAGCTGAGAAAATCTAGATTCAAGTTGATCACGAACTTGGCAGACAAACACTACGAAATATGAGGAGATTGGCCAGCATACGGGGAGCAGAGACAGTGGAACGGTCTACAATTGGATGTTGGGTGAAACAAACTCGGGCTAGAGATAGAGAGTTAGCAAGGGTTCTTTGAAAGAGTAATGCCCTGGTGCCAAAGCAAAGCGAGCTAGAAGGAACAATGGTCCAGAACCCGGCGGAGAGCCACCGTACTTCGATAGCGATGACAGCCAGTGATATTGATGAAGCCGAGTTCCCACTTTGGAGCTATTGTGCCTCCCCTTTTCTTGCTGGGGGGCAAAGTTTGACATTAACAATGCTATGATCCAATTGCTACATGTGAGGATAATTGCTGGTCATACAACTAATATTTTCTCACTTGACTAATTTCGTAGGTATCTACAAAGCATGCAAACAATCGGGAGTGAGTCGGGATGTGATAGGCAAAGGTTATTTCCCTTTTCATTGGGAAGTACGAGGCAATGCTCTGGTTTGCTGAGCGCCAATGATTCTATCACTATGGAGGAGTTGAAAAGAGCTCTTCTTGAAAGGTTCTTCCCCCGCTAAACTTGTAGGTGAAAGATGAGATATACAACCGAGTGAGTCGATTCTCAAGCACATCGTGAGACATGGTTGCGATTCAACAAGAAGTTCAAAAGATTGCCCAACCACGGGATCCCCGGATGATACATTATTGGAGATCTTTTATAGGTCTCTAAATGCTAACAACAAGGCGGTGGGCAAATCACAAAGTGTTAATGGCGGTACATTCATGAGTAATTCTTATACTTGAAGTGGTTGAAGTACTTGGAAGAATCACTAAAACCAACCGCGCATGGAACACAAGAGTGGGGCTACGGCGGTACTTATGCGGTAGGTATATGCAGAAATAGAGAAGGAAAGGATGAAGGCGAGATCGGGATATTGCTAAGATAAATACCACAATGGGGATGCTTGTTAAGAATTTGATGGGGTAAAGTGAAAAAGGTGAATGTTATGGGCTCTGAGGGCAAGGCCTTGAGAAACTGATGAGGCGAATCGAATCGGGAAGTATGCAAATTAGTACGAATCAGCTCAAGAGGCGGGTTTAGAACCCAGCACCCAAGGGTATAACCAAAACTCTTGGTGTCAAGGTCGGGGGAACCAAGGTTGGAACTACTATAGAGATAACAATTACAATCGATGCCAATATAGAGACAATAAAGACTAGAAAAAGCATGAGGAGTCAAGAATGACATAAGCGGTCAATATGTTCCTCCAAGGAACCGTGAGCTAGAGTCCTGACAATTTAAGGAGTGGAAGCATAATTTTAAGGTACTTAAGTAGATGGAGGTAATAGATGGCGTTTCAAGGGCTCTCTGGCGATATTTGGTATGAACTAAAAGGTAGATCATATGCATTGGCTATTAGCAGTTGAGCAGCAACTTAGTGTCACGACCCGAATGGAAGCTCAAATTGCGACACGATACAAGGAGCCCAGAGACCCCAAGTTGACTAATGACATAAATCAAGAAGCTGAATAACCATCAATACAATCATAGCGGAGTAACTTGAATATAACATCGAAATATAAAATTGATCTTTTGAATACATACATTTGGTGAATAGCCTCTAATCATGATGAGTCGATGGGACAAGACTTTAACTAACTTAACAAGTTGAAAATTGAAATACATAAAGAAAAGATGGATAGTCTAGTCCTCGGGAAAATAAGGACTCACCAATAAGTAATGCTAACTCAGATAATTTGAATAAAAGTGGAGTCAGTATTTGAGAGCCGGATCTTGTATCATGAAATGATACAACATAAACGTATGCGATTGTTCATGGAGCGTCTCTGCAGAGTATGCAAGGTAGAAATGGAAACCACTAATGTAAATAAATCATTTAAAGACAATGCATTAATTAAAACATAACTTAGAAGAAGTTTGGGAGTAGGTCTTGCATGCATTCTTTCTGAAATCATGACCTCTTCATAACATGATATAACATGCTTCATAACATCATAAATGAATCGATTGACTCAAAGCTAAATTCGGCATTTATAAGTAAAAGCTAAACATTGAGTAAAACCTGCTAGAATATATATATACAAATCTCATAAGTAATGAATATGCATCTCTGAAATCACTTGAGGAACAATGGGAGACTCGTCGTTTTAACCGACATACCACATAATAGATCTTACGTGGTCAGAGCTATTACACTAAAGTGGCGGTCCAGTCAAACCTGCAGGCTAAGGATCTTTGCCATGATAATGATATCAAAATTTGAAAACCCATTCGGTCAAAGAAGCTCACAAGGGATTCTAAATTATATAATATTATCAACCTACGTTGAGCGCGTAGTTCTAAGGCATAGGGTGATCGACCCATAGCTTCAGGCTGCTGAACAATATTCCCTAAAAAAGTAAATATACTCTACATTGTATATAACGAACTCAACATCATCTACGTAGCTCGATAATCAAATACATCTCAAATACGAAATCATGCATATGAGAAGCTTTAGTTCAAAACATACCACAAAGCCCGAAAACATACTTAGGAGCCTTTGCTCCAAAACCATGGTAAGCTAGTGCATAGGAAGACAACTCCAAAACATACCACAAGCTAGAATATAATTTTGGGAGTCTTTGCTCCAAAACAATGTGATGAGCTCGATTAGGAAAAATTATCATTTAAACTTAACATGTGGGCATTGCTCAAGCTTTATCATACTTAGAAATGGTCAATTCTCACAGCTTATAATTATAAACATGGGTAGCTTCAAATAATGCTTATTCATCATAATATCTCTTCATTATCATATACTTCACAAATCTCACTTTTCATGATCATCTCATCAATAGGCTTCAACATTCATAAGGCTAGAAAAATAATTTTAATTGAAATTATTAAAAATTTTCCGTGCTTCACGATTTGATAATAAAATCATAATCAGATTCTTATGCATAGAAATATATAATTCATGAATTTGGGTAAAAACCCCACTTAAGCTAAATCATAGTTTTATACTTTTTAGGAAGGGATTGGGCATGGGTGTGGAAGAAATCACCCATTCAAGACCCTACATACCTGATGAAGTTAGAATCTTCTCCCTTTAATGCCCCGGAATTGAAAGAAATTGAAGAAGACTAAGCTTAATCACCCTTTGATCCTCTCTATCACTCTTATATTCTCTTGCATGCATGAATGAAGGCTTTAGGATAGTTTCTCCCTTTAAGACCCACCTTTCATAGGCTAAAAGGATGGATTTCACGGTTTAGGAACTTACGAATTATGAAAAGACCCTTACTAATTTGCGAAAAAGTTGCCGGAGGTCCCACTTGAGACTGTGGCTTCGTCCTCACTGGCCACGGCTCGTTGCCTCAATCCGTGATGTACACCGCCAATTCATCGAGGAGACCCCATGAGGACCCCACGGGTGTGGTGGCTAGCCACAACTTGTGGTCACCATTTATTATCCCCAGCATCCAAAACTCCTTGCAAGCATCCGATCCAGGCCACGGTGGCAGCTCACAGTCGTTGGTCGACCACAGCACTTGTGGTCATGCCGTGGTCTTCCCAGAGATCATGCCACCTCTTTGCTTGACCATGAGTCACTTCCACGACTTGTGGTCACTCCTCACGGAGTCACCTAATGACCCGTTACGCGGCTGGTGCGGGGAATTTTAGTTTTTCTTCGTTTCAACTCCCGGAGTCCAAATCTTTTGTGTTTCCATGTATAACACGTAGTCGATTTAATACATTGCTATAGACTAGAGGAAGAAGGGAGTGCTTCCCAATAATACAGTTCAAAATATAAAAAATGACAATCATTGCATAATGGTCACTACTAGGAGTGGAAAAGCGATAGTTGATCCTCCAAGACTGGTGATTGATGTGATAGTAGAGCCTTTAGTGATTGATGATGATCGGTAGGATGGCGATTTCGGGGACCCGGACTTTGGGCGATGATTCGGTAAGAAAACCACTCCTTAATGCATAAAAGCATGGATTTAGCAAAGAGAAGAAGAAGGAGGTACTGCAAAAGATCACACTTATTCCCAGACCTCCTCCCCCTTTTCCACGGAGGTTGAAGAAAAGGTCGAAGATGGGAAGTATCACAAATTCATTTCCGTGTTGAAACAATTATACGTAGATATCCCATTAGTTGAGGCACTTGAGCAAATGCAGCTAGAGGCTAATTTATGAAGGACCTTGTCACTAGAAAAGAGGGCCCAGTAGCTCCGAACCTCTTGATATTTGCACCACTATAGTGAAATGATATCTCGGTCTCTGTTGAAAAGGAAGGCCTTTGGAGCTTTCACTATACGAGTGCCCTATTGAATCCTTTAATTTTTCCAAGGCACTATGTGATGCAGGTGCTAATATTAACATGATGCCTTTAGAAGTGTTCGAGATAGTTGGGCTTGGAGCCCCCCAAACCGACATAATGCGGACACAGTAGCGAGATCGCATAGTGAAAAAATTGGTAGAACTCTCTATGATGTTCTAGTGAAGGTATAGTCTTTTATATTTCGGCCGATTTTGTCATTACGGACTATGAAGAGTTGATTTCGAGCTCCTCATTATCTTGGGGCGGCCATTCCTCGCCATAGGACGTGCTCTTGTAGATATTGAAATCGGAAAGCTGAAATTCCGGTTGAACAATAAGGAGAGGACATTCAATGTATGCCGATCCATGAAGCGGCCAAATGACATGAGGGTGGTCTCGATAGTGAGTTTGGAACTTGAGTTTCCAATTATGCCCATAGAGGAGTTAGTGACTCTTGAGGACATAGCGGCGGTTTTGATGAATGTTGGTGCGAGGAGATCCATGGGGTGAGAGATGGTTGTGCACTTTTTGGTATGGGGTCATACACCTATGCTCCAAAGAATATAGATCTTGATACGAAGGGTGGGTGACCCCACTCCCCAAGCCATGTCGATTGAGGGCCTCCGGTTTTAGAGCTCTCAAAAGTACTCTCCGTCTCCTTATGAGTACGTATTTAAGGATCGGTAACACTTTAATGGTCATTATTGCAGTGACTTGGAGGAATGACTAGTGGAGGATTTAGTCTCCATTCTAAAGAGATATAAAAAGCCATCGTGTGGACCATTGCGAGCAGTATTGGAATCCCAACCGGTATTTGTACTCATAAGATATAACTAGAGCTAGATTGTATTCCGAGCATTCAACATCGGTGTAGAGTTGAATCCACCTATACAAGAGAGGAGGCCAGAAGGAAATCATTAAGTGGTTGGATGCGATTGTGGTTACCTTATTGCGATAACAAATGGAGTGCGCCCGGTTTGAGTATTAGCCACCCGAAGAAGGGAGGAATCACGGTGGTCCCAAATGCTAGCAGTAGGCTCATTCCACTCGGGACAATCATCGGTTGGAAGTATGAATGGACTATAGGAAGTTGAACAATTGGACTCGAAAGATCATTTTCCTATGCCATTCATAGATTAGATCTTTAGATCGACTTGCGGGTAGAGGATGGTACTATTTTCTTGATGGTTATTCAGTACAATCGGATATCTATAGCCCCCGAGACCGAGACAAAACCACTTTCACCTTTCCATATGGTATATTTGCTTTCAAAAGTATATCGTTCGGTTATATGTCGCCGCCACTTTTCACCGTTGCATGATGTCCATATTTTGACATAGTGGAGGACACCATTGAAGTCTTTATGGATGAATTTTCGATGGTGGGTGATTCATTCCAAGTTGTTTGGCTCATTCGAGCAAGGAGTCTTGTAGAGATGTGTAGAGACCAACTTGGTACTTAAGCCCAGGAAAAGTGCCATTTCATGGTCAAGAAGGTATAGTGATAGGGCTGCAAGATTTTTGATAAGGGCATTGAGGTGGAGCGGGGTATCTGATAATTGCTAGTGTACCACCTCCATTTTTTATGAAAAAAGGTGTTCAAAGCTTTCTAAGTCATGAAGTGTTTTATAGGAGATGCATGAAGGACTTCTCGAGGATTGCACATCCTTTGTGTAAACTGCTTGAGAAAGAGGTGATTTGTTTTTGATAGGGCATGTGTGAAGCGTTTGAATGCCTAAAGAGATTGACCCTTTGCCACGATTATAGTGGCTTTTGGCCCAGTCTTTTCCATTCAAGGTTATGTGTGATGCTAGGGGGTGGCCTTGGGAGTTGTGTTGGGTCGGAGCGTAAAAGATTTTCCATCCTATTTATTATTCTAGCAAGGCTCTTAATGCAACTTAGAAGAATTACCTTGTGACAAAGCGGAGTTGTTAGCTATAGTATTTGCATTCAAGAAGTTTCGGGCACACTTGCTTGGAACCAAGGTTATGCGCACCACGAACCATGCGGCACTGAGATATTTGATGATAGCAAAGAAGGATGCCCAGAGCAGTTGGTCCCGATGGGATTACATTTGCTGCAAGATTTCGAGTTCGAGGTAAAGGATTGGAAGGGGATCGGTAGCTTAGGTGGCGAGATCACTTATGAATATTAAGGAAGCAAATGCATCACTTTGAGATGAGCTTGACATAGATGATGTATTCCCACGACAAGCGAGTTTTAGGCTGCCTCACGGGATCTCATCCTATGGTTCTGAGACTTCTCTAAATTATACGGTAGTGATGTTGCACCGAGAAAACTTATCTTTTCACCAACAAAAAGTTTATATGCAGTTGTGCGGAAGTTTTGTTGGATGAGCCTTATTCAGCATATGTGCGTGGGGTGATTTGAAGATGCGTGCTCGTGGTGGAATGCGAGAATATTGGAGGCCTTGCACTCATCCCCTATTGGGAGTCACACAATGATATTACACATTCCCACAAGATTCTACAATGTGGTACTATTGGCCAACCATTCGCGGGGATGGACATGATTTTGCAAAGGCATTGTGCATGCAAAGGAAAGGAGAGAAACTATCAAGGAGGGCATGAGCTTTCTCTTCTCCCGTCCTTGTCATTAGGTTGTTTGATGTGCGGGAATTAATTTCTATGGGCTACATTCGTGAGCTCAAGCAGGATGAACTACATACTAGTTGTTGTGGACTATGTTTCAAAATGGGTAGAGCAATTGCGCTTCCAAATAATGAAGGGAAGAGTGTCACATCATTCTTGAAGCGGAATATTTTTACCAGATTTGGGACTCGCAGAGCTATCATTAGTGATGAGGGTTCGCATACTATAACGATTGTTTACACTTTGTGTGGAAAAATATGAGGGTCAAACACGGTGGCAACATCCTATCGGCCTCTATATTGTGGGCAAGTTGATGTCTCCATCTGAGAAATAAATATCATCTTAGCTAGGCGCGAATGCTAATGGACAGATTGGTCTAGGAAGCTAGATGATGCTTTATGGGCTTATCGGACCGCATTCAAGACTCCTATAGGATGTTTCCATATCGGCTTGTGTATGGGAAAGCATGTCATCTTCCGGTTGAACTTGATCACAAAGCTATGTGGGTGCTCAGGCGAATTAGAACTAGAGCGAAGCTGTGAACTTGAGTTTGATCGAGTTGAGCAGGCTAGATGAATTACGTTTACGAGAGCCTATAAGAGTTTGAAATTTATAAACTAAGGATGAAAATTTAGCATGACCGAAAGATTGAGAAGAAGTTCGGCTCGGGTGATATGATGTTACTATTCAATTCTAGGTTTTGCTTTCTGGCATGTTGAAGTCCAAATCATTGGGAATTTTCGAGTGATCAAGTATTCTCCATGGGGAAATTGAAGCAGGTTCACCATGAAGGGAAAGCAATTTAAAGTAAATGGTCAACGGGTGAAAGCATATTTAGGGAAGAGCGAAGAAGAAATAAAAAGGCAGTGGATCTCTAGGATACGGATGAAATTTGAAGTAACACAGGGACTTGAGTCGTGCCCCGCGGCGTTGGCTCCAGTGCATCATAGGAGACAACCCATGGAGGTATTTTAATGAAAGTTTGCGTAATTAAAATACCCGCGTCGTGCCGCGATGTTAAATCGAGATGCTTCTTGGGAACAACCCAGTAAATTATCTTGTAAATGTAGTGTTCATAGGGTGTTGAAGTGTTCGATTTAGAAGCAAAAGGAGAAGCTTCGATTGATTCTTCTCGAGGCCTAAAACCCGAGTCTTAAAACGGAGCCGTTGTATGCTGGGATGACCCATGGTTTGGTCGGTGTTTCCATCCAGAGTGCCCTTTCTCGGTGTCGAGTCAGCGGTCACTCGGAATGGACCGTTCAAGCTCAAACGGGTCATGGTACTTCTTCGTTCAATCAAATTCCCCAAGATTGATATCCATGGTAAGAACCACCGGACACACGGTATAGGTCATTGTCAATTTGAGCAGCTGATCCTGTGAGCTGTGGGTTCCACATGTAAGTTTCAAAACTCTAAACAACGGGACAATGTCTGGTCGTGGTCACTTCATACGACGTGGGGCAGAGTCGTGTCTAAAATTAAATATTACCGGCCCAACCCGAATGGTCCAAACCCAACTTATTTAAACCCCACACACCCCGACATATACACGCTTCACATTGAAACAATCGCGAGGACCTTCACTCCCTCCAATTTAAAATCGATCACGACACTACTCCTACAACCATTTGACTAATTCATCAATTCTTCCCCTTGATCGGTATTGATCCTTCAGAATTTGCATAAGTGAGTATAGACATACCTTAAGTTTGTAAAAAAAGCTTGAATATAGTATGCATTATTAAGGAGTAAATCCTAATCTAATGGGTGCCATGGAATTTTGATGGAGGTAGAGTCCTATTAATCCCCCAAACATTTGCTTCAATGCCTAATTTATTATATTGGGGTTTTGGCTAAAGATGGGAATTTATTAGATGCGCGGGTGAGAGCAGGCTACACGACCCAATCAATGGCCGTTTTACCCCACAACGGCTCGTTGGTCGGGTTGTTGGGGCTAGCTCGAGATACCCAATACTAGTCGCTGTGGCTAATACAATGGACCGTTGGTTCACCTAACGAATTGTTGAAACTAGTTGTTGTGCAAAGTCCCGTGCCTAACAGCTGTACCCCTCCCATACGGACTAATCAAACAAACCGTTTTATCTTTAATGGACCATTGTATTGTGGCATAAGCGAAGACAACTTCGAGCTAATTTAACAATCGCAACAATGGGCGATGTTCCTACAATAACCCGTATTGATGGTCATTTGTTTTGACAAAACCACAGTCTCTTGTCTTGTTTTTATGAATTGTCTTGTGTCCCACGGCTAAAATGACTTCAACGAGGAAATAAGAAGCAACGAGACGCCGCATGGAAAGAAATTCTAAAGGCGGCGGCTCCGTGATGAGTCGGAATCGGACAGTTCTAGTGGTTCGGAGGTTTCACTACAGCATTGAAACCGTTAGCCGAATCTCCGGTGGTGACCACTAGGGCAAAGTCCAATACCCAGCGCTGCGGCAACCTCTTGCCTCACCTCCTGCCGATCGTGAGAAGAGGGAAGTAGCGAGCCGCGTCGTGGTGACAACCCTCTGCGAGATAATGCGAGAGGAGGAAGCTGATGATCTTTGAGAGTCGAGGTGATGATGATGTGATGCGGAGGAGTCGGTGGAAAGGAGAGTCTTTAGTGAAAAGTCTAACTAGCAAGTGGGGACTACGAACCTACCACCACACTAGAAGCAAGGTCCAAGAGTTGGTTTTTATAGGGCTCACGAGATGTGTATTATGCAGGGCTCAATCTCAATGAAAAAGGGAATCCCAGCCGTAGTATTCAGGAGGAGCCAAAGATTAGGATCAATTCCCAAATGAAGTTCCAGGAGCTCAAAGGCTCTTGAGGATAAAACATGTATTAGATGGCCAAGACTCACGGGAAAATACAACATGGAGATGGTGCGTGAGTTTTATGCAAACTACTACTGCACCTTGGAGAAAAAGGCTCCCTCAAAGAATTCCATTAAGAAAGACCAGTGCGGACTCTTTTAGGGTATGAGCTATCCCGGTTGACATATCGAAGGACACGTCACCGGGGTCTTGATAGGTGGTGACTATCTGATGTGACCAAAACTGCGAATATGATTACGGAATGGAGCCAATGAAGGGGATCGAAGAGGAGCGAGGACAAAGTGTTGCACTTTAGTGGATGGCAGAAGTATTGTTAAAGATAAGGAGGGAGTAAATGGGTCACGAGCGGAAAACCAATATACAAAGGCTTCCACACAGATTTTTGGCCAAGTCATGGTGGTCCATAGTTTGACATCGCCTCGCGCCTATAGTGAAAGATAATATTTTAAGCGCAGATAGGTTAGTGTTGGTGGAATGCATTATGTACGAGTTTCTATTAGACATTCCCCAAATTATTTCCACGAGAGATTCGGGAAGAATTTGTTAAGAAAACATTGCACTTTTGTTCTGAGCAATCTACTCGGCTATGCATGGAATTTGGAGTTCTTACATTTGCTAGATATTGATCATATGATTCTGAGCATCGGGACGCGGCCATAACATTGTTAAAGATGACCTTAATTCAGTGGCTAGAGTGCGAGTTCCATTAGGTGGACCCAGTTAGTGAGAAGTACACCAAGAGGAGGTGAAGCGGTGATACTTGGGCGAGTTGAGACGGAGACCATGGAGCTTCCTTCCCACTCGGCGGAAGTGATGCGAGCGACCATACATTACGTCGGGAAGCTGTGATCCATTCCCTCACCCAATACTTGTTGGTCCCAAAAAGTGACATGAAAAATGGCCGGGGGCGGCAATTGCGGAAGTGCAAGATTGACATGCTTCTTGAGAAAGTTAAATCATTGGTTAAAAAGAAATAGAGAAGATGCGGCACGGGGCTACATATGCGGTTGGATGGATTTGAGGTACGCCCCAACCATTTTTGGTAAAGTCTCAGACACGGGATTGGTACACAATGGAGAGAGCTAGCAACATTGAGAGCCTCGGTGCTAGAGAGTTGTCATCCCGAGACCTACTCCACTTTTACCACGATAGGTTTTATCATTGATAGATGAGGACTTGGATGTAGAGATTCCTGGTTCTTTGACCTTGAGCTGGCCCCGCGTGAAAAAGGCAAAAAGCGGAGCCGCTAAGGCGTGGAGGATGAGGAAGAAAAAGAAAAGAGAAAGGAGAAGCGGGCATTGAAAGCTTCTCTCGAGGAAAAGGAAATCGACACACGCGCCGATGCTCATGAGAGAGAGATAATGCGGAGTGGAGTTAAAGGTGCCGGCACACCTCTAGTGCGGACGACTTTAGAGAATGCACAAGCCACACGGTCTACCGCTACACGAGTGGAGCCATGAGTAGAGACTCCGAGTGCTTAGGATTCTAGGAGTTGCATGCTGCGGCCTCGGTGGCCGGACTTGCTGGTGCCTAGGATGCCCATTTACGTCCCTATTCTCATGTTTTACTTTTTGAATGCATTTGGCGTCGCATGATTTTTTGATGGGGGTAGGGTAGCACATGATTTTGATTTTGGTGAAGATAACTTGAGGAGTTTTCTTGTCGGATATCTTTTATTTGCCGGTGTTATTTATCTAGTAGAACAAGCATGTACGTGAAAATGACACTATCCTAGAAAATGCTTTTGTGTGAGCATATACATTGTGAGGCATAGGTAGTATGGATTTTTGTATGGCATCATAGGTATTGCTAGGACAATTAATGTCAAAACTATGCATGAACACGGTGGTTGGAACTTAGCGAAGTGAAATCAAGTGCTTGTGAGTAAAGTTAATAGTTAGTTCTCTGTGTGTGTCAATCTAGAACATTCCTAGTCGGTCATACCGAGGTAGAGGATAGGAAACTAGGAAAGGATCATAGGCCAGTTTTTATGAATAGTCCACTTTATCCTTAAAAGACTTACCAAATGAAAATAAATATCCCTTGATCCCAATTTTGAGCCTAAGTTGACCCTTCTTTTTGTTTAAACCAATTCACTTTCCTACTTTGATTATAATGAACACATTTTGCCATGATCGCTCCTTGTACACTATGAACCTCAACTCGGGAAAATCGCCTAAGTTGAGGGCTGGCTATCATAGGGGTGAATAAGAAGAGTAGGGAGGAATGAAATTGACCAATAAAAACAAGAAGCGGAGTGCGAGTGTGCATAATGAAAAAAAAGAAGAAATTTTTTTGTTAAAGAAAAAAAAAGTAAAAAGAAAAAATGAAAATAATGAATACTTGAAAGAAGGAACATTACACTCGTAGTTGCAAAACAAGAAAACAAAAGAAGAAGAAAGCAAAGGAAAAAGGGAGAGAAGTGAAAAGGAGTTTAAGTGGAGCAAAGCTGAGTGTAGTGCCATGGAGGGGTTAATTACTATTCCCATATTTACGATACCCAACCCCAGGAGCCTACATTACAAGCTGAAAAGTCCTATAAATCCTAGTTCAACCGTTTGAAAACCGTGTATTGAAAGTAAAAGGCAAGCTTATGGTATTGTATCGCACGGTTGGAATTTCTTTGTGAGCGTGAGCGAGTTCTTTCCAGTCCCAGAAGATAAACATTGGCATGATCATGTATATATATGTGCGCTTGGTACTTTTTGCATGAGGCTCATGATTGCATAGGTTGATTTCTAGCTGTCTAAGGGAAATGTTAGTTGTGTGTGCTTAGTTGTGTAGTGATAATGTGGTGCTATCCTTTGATCCTATTGTGTCATGTTGAGAAGTCTTGAGTTGTCCTGCTTGATTTTTTTAACCGATCAGGAGGAAGGTTGATTGAGTGAACATTTTGTATGTTTTATGAGTTTGGACTTCTATGCATCTCGTAGGTTTCATCTAGTTAAAAGTTGCCATGGGTTGATTTTATTTTGTTTACCTGAGGACATGCAAACATGCTAAGCTGAGGGTGTTGATGTCTTTGTAATTTAGACACTAAGCGATGCATAAAACTACGTGAATGTGCATGACTTTAGGTACAATATGTGAATATGACATGTTTTGGTAGTATTGTAGGTAAAGCGGGTGCCATTAGGAATAAAGTTGAGAAAAAGGATAGAACATAGAGAAAAATGCCTTAGATGAGTGAACCCCATGGACTGCTCCAGTCCTTACCGTAGGCCCGTCTAGTCGGCTGGTGCACGTAATTCAAAGAAGTGGTTAAGTAGAGAGCCAGAAAGCGGCTGAAACGCCACGAATCATGCCTAGCTTACAAGGGTGTTCTTCTCGGTTCCTAAGGATGCGTGTGGACTTACAATGGACCGTCTGTACATTCGTGAAGAATCGAGAAGAATGACCAGAGCGAGCTCCATCCAACGGACCGAGAGAGAGATAGAGCCATACCTTCAGGATGGGTCGTTTCTAAGTACTCATACCTCTAGGTTTAGAAACAATGATCGGGAGGCCAGAAACAGCGGCTTGGACTCGTTGAATCTTATGGCAATGGTTGTGGCGATAGATGATAGAGCGAGTCTAAGGAAAGCTTGGCTGAACAATGGACACTCTAGCGATCTATTGAAGCTACCAATGGACGTGGTATATGCATCACTAGAATCTAGTTGATTTAGGAAAGGATTTGTTTCATGTCTATAAAAAAATTGTTTAGGTTAATCTTACAAGTTACGCAATTTTACATCTTTGAACATTATTTTTGAGTGTTATTGATATTTACACCCCATAAATTCAAGACATGTAAATGGCGTATTCGCATATTGGTCAGGGAGTTTTGATGTACTACAGCTACAGGAAAGGCTGAGGGAAGGAGCCGGATAAGTGACACGTCGAACCATGCAAGAGAGAATTTGGAAGACCCCCTCAGTGATGGCGAGTGTCACGAAGGCTCACCTCCTTTGATACGGCGTGTCACGGAGGCTAGGCTCCGCGACCACACCCGTATCTCACAAAAGGAGTGGTGTCCCAAGTATAAAAGCCTCCAAGCCCGATTTTTAATTAAATCTCATATAATTTTCCGAGAGAAGTGGAAGGGAAACAAGAGAGGGGCCAGAAGGTTCTTTGATTTAATCCTAGGTAACGAGGTATTAGCGGCAAGGAGCATTCCTACGAGATTTAGTTTCGTGAGAATTCGGCGGCAAATCATCGTGCTACCGAGGTAAGGTAGGTGAGGTGTAAATTAGTGTGAACATACTCCTAGCCCTAAAGTAAGTATTTCTCCCATACAGTTTTTGAGAAATAGCGAGGTTTCGGCTAGTTTTTGATAGGCCAAAGTTTGGGCTATATATATATTAAGAAAGCAATATTTTCTTCCGAATATTAGTGTATTTAGTTCTAATTGACCTACATATGAATGCGATTGGGAGAAATAGCGGAAGTACTAATAGAGTTTAGCCCGTTAGTCGGAAAATCAGAGAAGCGAAAGTATGTAAAGCTAATTTCTTGACAATAGTAACCTAGCATAGTAAATAGCGTGATGTATAGAAGAAAGAATTCGAAGTCGAGAATTGAGTCAGTATGATTTTAGCAAGCATGTTTTTATAATATTATGATATATATTCCATAAAAGTTAGTAAAGCAATATCAGACGGAGTCGGATAATATCTCGATTCACAGTATAGCCGAACCCGGTCAGATAATATCTCGAGATAGCACGGCCCGGATAGTCAGATGATATCTCGGATACGGTATAGTTCGTATGAGAATCCAATTTAAAGCATAAAAGAGTTCGAGAATAAGAAATCGAATACGAGATAGTATTTTCAATTCAAACATGCTTGTTATACGTCATTATTGTTTGTTGGGACTTGTTTGTGCTTGTGGCACCCATAGAGCGTCCTCGCCTTTGTGTTAATAGTTATGAGGGTGGTATACGTCAGTCAGGAGTGGCATGCGCGTCGCGATAGGACGAAAGATGGGATAGAGCATTCCCCGTATCAGTACATTGACGCAAGTAGTACGGCTTACCACCATTGTGCACTTAGCCCAAGGGCGGATTATAGATACAAATACGATTTACGGTTACGGTTACAGTACGGGCACTCCCGAACTCGGACACGGTTATAGTCGGGAGGCCATAGCCCAAGCTTCGGACCCAAGGAGGCCGATAGAGTTCTTTCATAGTTAGTAGAGTGGAGTGATTTATTTTGGATGGTTTTGACCGGGCTAGGGAGTATATAGATTGTTTGTGGGTTGGCACCTTCCGGCTTAAGGGGGCGGTATTGGTTCTTGATTGTTAGATATATGTATATATATGTTATTTATTAGATTGATAGACAGTAGATCGCCACGTCGACGGGTATGCTCACCTTGCTCTCGATACGAGATAAGCTTGTTTGATTCCATCGGTCCGAGATAGTTTGAGATATTTCCTCTTTTGTTCAAGTTTCTAGTTATTTGCTTACATTTAGTTATGTTCAGTTCTTTGCATACTCGGTACCGGTGGGTATGCGACGCCCGTTTGGGGCCTTTGCATTACTCACTGCCAGGTACTCATAGGCGAGTCGATCCCTCGTGATCTTAGCAGCTAGCAGATTCATCAGCTCCCATCATCCGGGCTTGATATTGATTTTACATCATTTCCTTTTGTTGTATAGTGCGATAGGTCGGGGCCACTTATCCCGGACCATCTGCTCGGTATTATTAGAGGCTTGTAGATTGTGTATATATCTCCTTGTGGTTAGTTGTGCCAATCGTGTGGGGTCGTGTGTATGTTTATTGTTTAGTATTGCTATTTATGTTGGTCGTGTGAGGCCGTATCCAGGTTAGTAGTGGTGACCTTGCGGTCACATAGATGTTCGGTATTGTATGATTTGGAGATAACTAGACAACATGGTGGCCTTGTCGGCATATAGCTTTCCCTATATGAGTGTGATTCTAGTTAGGCGATGTTATAGTGCAATTTGGCTATAGGCCCATTCGGCCAGAGCATATTTACAGCCGTTATATAGCCGTTGATTCCATGAATGCCGAGTTAGAGCCAGCCCGGGCACCGGATGTGCTTGTCTTGGTAGTCTAGCGATTCCCGAGTTCTAATAGGGCACAGTGCCGATCCTTACCCCCAAGGCGGGCGACAAACTTGGTATCATAGCAAGTCGTATCCTAGGGAGTGCTAGAAGCCGTGCTAAGTAGAGTCTTGCCTATGGATGTGTTTGCACCACATACTATAGGCGGGAGGGCTTCAAGGAAAGATAGGATGGTTACTCTTTCTTCTCATTCGGTCGTGCTATAGAGCGGTACAGTATAGGGTTGAGTCCCTAAAATTTACCATATTCTTTGAATACGGATACAAGTCGGACAAGCGATATCCTATTCTAGGCAAAATATTAGATATAGCAACGGAGAGGGCACCAACCCGTTATAAGGTAATTACGGCGGGAGAGTATCGGGGACCTCCCAATGGCAGTACCTTTGCAGTACTGCATCCCACGGTATATGTCGATAACTTCAGAATGGAGTCATATGATAACGTATAAATGATTTGATTTATTTGTTAGATATATAAGATACGATTAAGATAATAGACAATTTAGATTATGAGATAAGTGTGAAAAGAGAGAAATGTAGGATTCCCAGCTCCATCCTTTCGGATGTAGTATAGTTCCATGTCTTTGTTTATTGCAATAAGAAAAGGCTATTCCTACCTCTTAGTTTTGATTCCGATGCAGTAAAGGGCATAGAATTGGCGAGTTGCCCAAAACGCATTAAGTGAAGGCGGATTGGTTGATTCCATAAAGTGTTAGAAAGCGTAAAAGAACCTATGATTACGTAAGTTGTGCGGACCGCACGGTAATAAGTCAAAGAGCAAGTAAGACTACAAGCTTACTCGAAGCAGGAGTGTAAAAAAAAAAGCATCGGTGATGAATGCCCGATGTGGATTGGTTCGAGTTAGAAAAAGGCTAAATCGCCATAAAACGCTAACAACGGCGGGATATACTGCAAGATAATTATGATTTGGTTGTGATACCGAAAGGGTAGGGAGGAAGCGGAATACTAGATTTTGAGGGAAATTAGAATCACCCAGTTGATAGAATATCGTGTGAACAAGGACTAAGCCTCGGGCGCGGTTTAAGAGATAGTAAGATTGTGTGGTTTTAGAATGTTGCAGTACGTCCGCTACGGAGAAGTTAAGAGAGTGTTGAAACACAGAGACTCTAATCTGAGTGCAGCCTGGAGATAAGGCCCGATGAAGCAGTCATGGTCTCTCATTATAATGCCAAGTAAGGCCACAAGATTCAAATGTACCCCATGCTGCAAGAATGGCGGAATTTCAGCATTGAGACCATAATTAAAGTGCATATGTTGTTGCTTTGAGAATGGGATGAAAATCCATTGAAATGATACGAGAGGACGGAGATATCATTGGAAGGCTAGTAGAAAACGGTATATCATGTGCGACAAGTCAGTAAGCATGTCGGAGATTACGTATCACCACAAATTCGGTATGTATTGTACATAGTTGTTGATTTATATATATATCTGGATCATGATCCTCTCTTTGTGAAGTAGTTAGCGATAGGGAATTCTGATCCCACCTGGTCACGGTTAGCTTCTAGGAAATATATATAGATCGTACTGCGGGACCCCTCACCAAGGGGGCAAGTTAAGTATGATTCACATATGAAGCCATAGAAACTTTCTCGGTTCTCGTTTATTGAGTTAGACTTATATATGCTTGTTGCCGAGATCTAGACTTGAAGTTTTACCGAAATTAGTAACTGAATCGAATTGGTTAGATGATAAGGAGCACAACTGAGTAGTCTAACTGACAGTTGGCGCTGTATTAGGACATCTAAAGACCAATAACGATCACGCATGTGCGAGCCAGAAATAACGACATTAATCATACTCAGTGTAGCAACGAGAATCTCGAGTATGTTAAGTGGTCGTACATTGTTTCTCCCATCTTTGTAGGTGAGAGCCAGCCTTGGTCAACCTAGCGTCCATCATGCGAGAATACCACCACCAAGTCGGCTAAGCCGTCTCCGTCAAAAAAAAAAAAAAACCGTGAAATTACCCCAAGAAAAGGGTCCACATCGGTAGTTAGTAATGATTAGTACCCCATTGGTTCTCATAAGATATTGAGATATAGAGTCCTAGGGAAGGCCCCGAGTCTTTACGGGATTGCTCATAAGACCGAGAATTTCCCCGAACAACGGTATAGATCCAAGTGGATACGAACCAGGCATAAGGAGTGGTAGTACTTTGCTAGCACGGTATTTACTAAGACAAGGAGATCGGTAGGTTCCCTATGAGAATCGGGGATGGATGCACGAGAGTAAATCGGACTAAGCACATCTCTACAATTGTTCTATTAGGAGAACAAAACGAGTTAGTTGTCCACAACTCTGCGGTTATGCATGAGATTCTGAGATGTTCGAGTAGGATATTTAGAGCATCGTTAGACTCTTTGCAGCACTCGGGTCATTCAACTTGACTATTAAGTTATTCAAAGATTATTTAGCCCGATTATTAGAGATCATGATCATTATCGGGATCCTCGATCGAATACGAGCACATGGTGTGCGGACGGTCGTTCGGAGTTATCCCGGCAACAAGTAGCCTTAGCACGCGGCCGAGAAGGCGAGATAGCTCTAGCTATACGAGAGAGATTGCCCATCGGTTTCTCGGTATAATAAGCAGTATGGCGAGTCAATTATATCTTTGAATTCTCTAAATGTGAATATTTTGTATCAATCAAGAATGGCCAATGTAGTAACAAAAGCCCTTAGCCATAAATCTATGGGGAGTTTGGCGTATTTGTAGCCGGCGGCGGAGTTGGTCGGAAGAAATACATCAAATTAGCTAACCTAGCCGTTCGTGTAACGAACGAGAAGACAACAAAGCGTGGTGAACATTTGTGTCGTCATTAGTTGTGGAGGTAAAAAGAACGGCAATGAAAGATCTGACACGGAGTCGACTTAGGACGAGAATTCGGCAAGGGAAGCGCCACATTTTGAGATAGCGAGATGAATGCTTTGCGATGAAATTTGCCTCTGTGTTCTAGATATTTTAGAGGGCTCCATCGGCGAGATTATGAATGAGTACATTACGCCGCTATTCTTTTCACCCGGGCGCGCGAAAATTGTACCACGATATCAAGGAGATGCGGTGGCCAAGTATGAAAAGGAAATAGCTGAATTTGTAGCCCAATGTCCTAGCGCAACGGAGTAAAAAGCGAACACCGGGGAAACCCGGGCGGGTTAACTCGGGACATAGTTGTGCCTCTCGGAAATGGGAAGCGGTGAACATGGACTTTGTAAGCGAGGATTACCCATTACCGGACATAGACACATGATTCCATTTAGGTAATAGTTGACATGCGTAGAAATCGGCCCACTTCTGCCGATGAAAGCTACTTTCTGCTTGTATCTTGAGTGTATATAGGAGAAATAGTTAGATTACATGGTGTTCCGGTACTATTATCTCGACGAGAGAACTGTTTAAAACTAGATTTTGGCAGTCATTTAAGGAGAGGTGCAGCCGAATGCGAGATTAATTTGAGCACGTCATTCCACCCTCGGAACGGATGGACGAGGGTGAGCGCACTATTGAGACGCTCAAGAATATGCTACGGCGTGTGCTAGGTTTGGAGGTAGGTTTGGGAAGAGCATTTGTCGCTAATTGAGTTTGGCTCATAATAATAGCTATCACTCGGCCTCCGGATGGCGCCCTTTGAGGTATTGTATGGGCGAAAATGCGGATCGCTTGTTAGGCTGTTTTGAAGTGGGAGAGTCGCGGCCGATTGGGCCGAGATATTATTCAACGGTCGGGGAGGAGAAGGTAAAGCTTATCATAGAACGCCTACGGGTGCACGGGCCTTTGAAATCGTATGCGTGTGCGCAAAATTTTGCAGAATTTGATGCTTTGAATATTTGGGTATTTAAGTATCTCAATGAAAGGGGTAATGAGATTCGGTAAGAGGTAAGCTTAGCCCCGAGATTCGTTGGGCCATATTAGATTCGGCGGAGAGTAGGTCGAGTGGCATACGAATTGAACTTGCCTTGAGTGGATTAGTTCATCAGTCTTCCATGTATCTATACTAAGGAAGTGCATAGAAGACCCTCACGAGTTGTCAAGTCAGGATGTCAGGTTACGGAAGAAATTTGGACTATGAAAAGAGGTCGATACCCATCTTAGACAAGCTGATTCGTAGATTGAGAAAAGGGATGTAAACTTGTCAAGGTCTTTGTGGCGTATTAGGAACCGAGAGGAGATGACAGGAAGTAGAGGGAAGATATGAAAGTCGGATATCCTCACTTATTCCAAGCCTAGATCGATCAAGAAGTATGTTAGTATTGTTGTTTTTATGCGGTGCCTTATAGTATATGTATAATGAGATAGTCGGCTCTAGTCTTTATGAGATAGATACTATAGTATTGTGTGGAGTACTGTATTGGGGTACTACGCATTTCGAGGTTTTTGAGATAGTCCATATTACGGAAACTACGCCAAAATTTTTCTAGAATAAGTTGGTAAGGTGAGAATTCCTGAATAGAACTTTACATTCGAGGATGAATGTTCTAAGGGGAGAATGTTACACCGTAAATTCTCGACATGTAAATGGCCTATTCGCATGTCGGTTAAGAGTTTTTGAATGTCATACATGCTAGAAAAGGCCGGGGGAAAGACGAGATAAGTACGTCAAACCATCGCAAGAGAAGGCAGCGGACCCCCTTCGCGATGGCGAGTGACACGGAGGCTCACCTCGCGATACACGGCGTGTCACGGAGGCTAGAGCTCCGTACACGGCGTGTCACGGAGAGTGAGTCCGGCCCCAAGTATAAAAGCCTCCAAACTTCGGTTTTTAATTAAAATATCATATAATTTTCGAGAGAAGTCGGGAAATAGAGAGACGAAGGTTCTTTGATAATTTCCATCCAATTACGCCCGTCAAACCACGGTCCAAACTGGAATTAATCCTGATGCAGAAATTGTTATTAAGAAATAAGGAGCATTCCTATGGATTTAGTTTAGAAGTAGTGGGCGAAACAAATCGTCGTGCTACAGGAAGCTAAGGTAAGTGGAATTGCTCCAAATTAGTATCGGCTTATACTCCTAGCCCTAAAAATAAGTGTTTCTCCCTTACGGACTTTCGAGAAATAGAGAGTTTTCGACCATTTTTGATAAGCCAAAGTTTGGGCTATATATATATTGAAAACAATATTTTCTTCCATAATATTAGTGTATTTAGTTCTAATTGACCTATATATGAATGCGGTTGGGAAAATAGCGGAAATGCTTGTGAGAGCCGCCCATTGGTGAAAAATCCGAAGTGAAGGTATGTAAAGAAGGCTAATTCTTTCGGCAAGTTAGTAACCCGGCATAGTAAATGGCGTGATGTATAGAAGAAAGAATTCGGAAGTCGAGAATTGAGTCCAGTATGAATTTTTCAAGCATGTTTTTGTAATATTATGATATATATTGAGAATAAAGATTAGTAAGCTTAATATCAGAAAGTCGGATAATATCTCAGATACAGAGTATAGCCGAGACAGTCGGATAATATCTTAGATACGGCCACGGCCAGGATAGTCATATGATATCTCGAATGCGGTATAGTTCGATATGAGAATCGTTTAAAGTAGAAAAGAGGATTCCCGAGAATAAAAATCGGAGATACGGATAGTATTTCGGTTCAAACATGCTTGCTATACGTGATTATTGTTTGTTAGGACTAGTTTGTCTTTGTGAGGGCACCCTTTTGAGCGTCCTCGCCGCTCCTAGGTTAATAGTTGTGTCGACTTGCCGCCCGGTGATTATACGTCTTCCAAGAGTGGCATGCCATCCCTTGATGGGAGCCCGAAGATGGATGGAGCATTCCCCATATCAATTTGTCCGGCCTTAGCAGTACAACTTAACACATTGCTTCTTGAGAGAGCGGATTACGAATCTGGTGGATTACGGTTTACGATTCTGATCGAGTCCTCCCGGACTCGGACACGATTATAGTTAGATGCCATAGCCCGAGCTGGACACAAGGGCGGTAGAGGTGCTCGTAGTTAGTAGATGAGTGGAGTGATTTATTTTTGGATGGTTTTAACCGGGTAGGGGTATATCGTTGTTTGTTGGTTGGCACCTTTCGGCTTATGGGGCTAGTATAGGTCCTTATTTGTTATATATATGTATGTATATGTATGTATTTATTAGTGATAGACAGCGGATCGCCACGTCGACGGTATGCTCCTTCCTTACTCTACCGATGCAGATAAGCTTGTTTTTGATTCCATCGATCCAGTATTTGAGATATTTCCTGCATTCGAGTTTCTAGTTATGTTGCTTACATTCCAGTTTTGTTCGAGTTTGCTTTGGCATACTCAATGCTTGATGAAATGCGATGCCTGTTTGAAAATGTTGCATTACTTGCTGCCAGTACTCATAGAGGAGAATTCGATCCTCGTGATCTAGCCCAGTGCGAGTCGCCGGCTCCCATCTTCGAACTTGATATTGGAGGTTTACATCATTTACTTTTGTGGTAGCATAGTACGGGTAGGTGGGGCTGTCGACCATCTTATCGATATTCTTAGAGGCTTGTAGATTGTGTATATATCTCCTATGTGGTTAATTGTGCCGGTCGTGTGGGGTCGTGCGTATGTTAGATGTTTAGTATTTGTATTTATGTTGGCCATGTGGGAGCCGTATCCGATTAGTAGTGGTGACCTTGCGGTCACGTAGATGTTCAGTATTTGTGGTATGATTTAGAGATAACTAGACAACATGGTGCCTTGTCGGCTGCATGAAGTTTCCACATATGAGTGTGGTTACGGTTGGGTGATGTTATGGCTCTACCCAGTGGCTATAGGCCCAATCGGCCGGAGAGCACATATTTACAACCGTTATATAGCTCGTTGATTTCATGAATCGGAATTAGAGCCAGCCGGGCACCCAGATGTGCTTAGGCTCGGTAGTCTAGCCGATTTTAGGTCCTAATAGGGCACCGGTGCCGAGTCATACCCCCAAGGCGGGGCGTGACAATTGACTCATCAAGGTTCCAGAAATGAAGTTCATTATTTTGTTCTTGAATTTGAAGGAATAAAACAACCTTGTATTTTTGTTCTTTGATTTTGGTGATTTATTTACTTCAAGTAGTTTTCTTCTACGAATCTTTGTATGTTGCAATTATGATGTCTTCTATAGTTTGTGATTGTGATATTACAGAATGAGTAGTAGCTGAACCCACAAGTAGGGTTGTAGGAACCATGATGAATTAACACACATAGAGAAAAATACTTAGCGTGAATCTTGAGCGGGAGGTTTATGCATGTATTGTTTTCCCTTCGTTTTAATTGCTTCTTAACGGTTGCAAACGTTGGAAATTGCCTTATTCTTACTCACCGGATCAGGAAGTAATGAATGGGAAAAGGGATTAACAACGAAGATTTGAGGAGCTATTAACCCTCATCTAATAGCTTGACCTTATCAGGGAATAACTAATACGATATTAAGGGTAGGTTTAGTCAACATACCCGTTTATGGATCACGTTGCATGAGGATAATCATCTGAATAGGAGACCAACTATTTAGTGAATTTAACTACCGATATTGCATGCTAAACATCGGAATAGATCACTAGTTTAAAGTCTTGTGGTTATGAAGTCACGGGGAACACAATCCTAGTCACTTTATTGATTAAGTACAACCGAAATTGATTTAAACATTTACTAGTCTTTACTCTTGTTTATTATTTTGTATTTCAAACCTTCCTCCTTAGAAAATAAATTAAGTAGATGGTAGTAGCTAAACGCATTATCTTAGTTCTCATCATATTCCTCTGTAGGATTCAGCTGACCCTGGATAGGTTCTATATTTGACATTGATCGCTTTATATCTAATTTATGAGGTGTAATTTGGGTGACATCATGCCATGTCGGCTTGTCCAGTCCTTGCTCATTTGTTCTCCGCTCCAAGTCTTTTAGTTTTACCTTAATCTTGGGCATGAACTATGAGGCTGGAGAGATTAATATCTTTAATAAGCATTACAGTCATGCACTCCTTAAGGACAAAGTTAGATACTCCATTAACCAACATTAGCATCTGAGCCCTTGGCTCGGCTACAATCTCTAGGCGGTACATTTACACAACTTTGCCATCTAAGTTATATATTCATGTCTCAATTTTCTGTTTTAGATTCATAAATTCAGCCACTTTAGCCTCCCTTAGCTCAGGGAAGAATCTATCTAGAAAGGTTGTAGTGATCTCTTCCATTCCTTGGTTCACGCTCTGTTGGTCTCCCCTCCTTCCACTATTCATTACTAGCTCTAGGCTACCCCTTTCAACTGATGGCGGCCGGTCGGCACTCTCGAAGGGATCTAACACCCATAATTCCAGTGATCTTTCTAATCTCATCCACGAACTCCTATTGATCCTCTCTAACCGTCGATCCATAGAAAGCTGGAAGGTTCATCAGGAGTAAAGTCTCAAACTCGGGAAACTACTATGGACCCATTAGTGTTGATCGGAACCACTTTGGTTCACCTAGTTAGTGAATATGCTGTGTGAGAAATTTGGATAGCCACTCACGAAAACTCTGCTTGAGGACACAAGAGTCATCTGAGAGCGGTTAGAGGTAGGGCATGTCGGTGAGCATTGTCGCTCTTCTTCCATTACCACATCATGGGAGCATAATTTCACTAAAATGAAATAGAGCACGAGTTAGGAGAATTTTTAAAATTGAATATCAACACACAATAAAAGAATTATCAAACAAAAGATTGTTTTCCCTATGTAACGTCTCACCTCCCCATCACCAGTGTGTACTTCCACCCATGAAAAAGACTCTATTCGATGCGGCTGGGCTCCCACAGGATACTCTAAAACCTAGTACTACGATGCAAGTTTGCAATGCCCCAAGCCTACACCCTGGACAGGACATGGAACTTGGAGTCACAAGTAACCCCAAGTCAACCCTTTATCTATCATAACACTAGCCTCTGTAAAACATAGCTGAAGCTTTAAAATAATAAGATAAAACATGTTTATGAAGAAGAACTAAATCATAAGTTTTTAGTACAACTAGACAAAAAACCAGAATCATCGTATGCGTATGCAAGCCATCTATCGATGAGTTGCTGGGGCAAGTCCCGGCTTACTCTAAGTCTAATTAAAGAAATATAACTAGAAAGAAATAATCCTCCCTCGAGAGATGAGGATTCGCAATGATACAACTGAAAACTTATTGGGCAAGATGCGCTACTTGATCTTGGGCCCGAGAACACTACTTGGTATCATAAATTGATACATCATAAAAAGGCATGTCTTAGTACTTTGAAAGTACTAAGTAAGTATTAGTAAATCATATCCGCGAAGAATAAAATAAGTGGCCCCGGAAAGACGTACAATGACCCACTGAAATCTTGAGGCAGATAAAATGAACTATGTTTGATATGGTCAAAATGACCCTTTCTAAAGGTCAAAGACATGCACCACTAAGCTGCGAGTTACTCATCTTAAATGTTTGTATTGAACTAATCGGCGAGTAGTACGAAAACTATTTCGCCGAGCTAATCTAGTAGGCCCGAATTGACTAGTTTGAGAGTGCGATAACCGACATATAACAACATGAACTAGACGTGGAGTCCAATGTATACACCCCATCGAGCGGGACCCAATATACCTTGCCGAGGGCATAAAAGGCATGAATTGAGTGATCACGAATTAGGGCCATGAGGCCAATAAAATATAACCTACGGGCAATGTAGTTAAGGAACACAGTGTGTTGGAATCCCAATCCTCTTTGTGTTAAATCTACTCCCACTAGATAGTCCTAGATTGACTACTAGTGATAGCTAAAAGCTGGTCCAAAGACAAGAGTCGGGGAATACCTATCTAGAAGTACCTAAGGAGTCTTATGGACCCGGATTACATGGCAGTGTTCTAAGGCGATCGGAAGTTTGCTTATCTAGAAGCGTTTTAATCATCTAAAGAACAATTGTAATATGATACTAAGTCCTAATGCGATAGCGGGAGGCATCACGAGACACTTCAAAAATTAACTATAGTCAAACTTATGTTGACATTTTCTAGACAACCTTGCTTGAGTCTAATAATCTTGCGTGATCGGACATGTAAGTATTTGAATAAAATTTCCACATACACTAATAATATAGGGATTTCCAATTTGTTATGATCAAGCTACGAAACTAGTCCAACACGTAAGATCCTAAATTCTCTTAGAGCTGAGAACTAGGGATAAATCATTTAACAGATATAATTCTCATAAATTTCTAGAATTAGGGAATAAATAAGCAGTTAAAAATCATGATGATTACTCTACTTTAAATCTCAAAGAAATTAATCTGAAATTTTTGAGCATTTTGAATCCACGAGTGAACTAATACATTTAGAAAAGGTTTTTTTAGGAACATAAGGGAAGAACTATTCCCTTGTTGAATTCCACATACCCAGTGATGGAAATTAAGAGAATCCCTTGAAAATCTAAAGAGAATTCGATTTTCTTAACCTTTGCTTTGAGTCTATCTAAGAGAAATTTGTGCGTTCTAACCGGAGGGTGTGAGGAATAAAGTAAAAATGTCGGTTATACCTCTAAATACGATTAAAACCCCAAAATGGCATAGTTTAGAGTCTAGGAGTTTGAAAATTATATGTAAAACACCCTAGGAAATTTGAGAAAGAGAAAAGGACCTGCCGGTCCCACGAGGCACTCCACGAGTTGTGAGGTAGGGAAAGCTTCGTGGTGCCAAGTCATGATGTGCACCGGAAATTTTCTTCAAATTCAATAGCCTGCCAACGACTATCTTCATGAGTTTTCAGGAGACTTAATGACTCGTGGCGTCTCCTCATTGCCCTTTGAACCAAGATTTCTCTTCACGGGTCACCACGAGGGGACACCAGGCTCGTGGTGTGCATTGAGTTGAAATTTACCAACTTATTAGGCTCCTAAGCATGAGTTTTTGCCTAGCTTTCGAGTCGTTTATGTGGATGTTATGCCCTTTCTCTTGAATTCCTTGTAGGTACTTCACAAGAGAAAGCATGAGATCAAGCAAAACACATGGAGTTTGAGTTGAAATTTGATGAGTTAGCATATAGAAGAGGGCAAAAAATAATGGATGATTTGAGATCAAGAGGAGGTGCAAAAACATGCTTTGAATCGAATAAATGCCGGATGCAGGAAGGAAAAACGCCGAAGCTACTACCCCGGAAACGGCTAAACAGCCGGCCCTTCACAGAATGCATCGGCTAAATGACCCATTGAACGGCAGTTCCCCCTTGCGAGACAATATTTTCAACCAGCAAAACTTTGGCACACCACGGATTTTGCTTAGTGTGCCTTTGTTCCTCACTGGAGAGGTCGTTTAATGAAGGAGTAAAAAGGGTCTAAAAAGGTTTTCAAGCATCTAGAATCTTCAAGGACATTAGGAAAAATTTATGCACAAGAAAGTACAAATATTTAGATAGCTATCATTGTACACCACTCATTCATTGATCTAGACTTCATCTTCTTCATAGAATTTTTGGTAGAATCTTTTCACCATGGTATTGTAGAGTTAGATAGAACTTTTCTTCTTATTTTCATTCAACCCAAATTGGGATTCCACCATTATTGTAAGTGCTTGTAGGGCAAATTTGTGAAGCTAATGCCAGTGAATGTGAGGGAATCCTCTTGGTATCTTCTCTCTATCTTTAAATATTCTTGACTAATTTTCTAGCTAGAGGTATATATGGTGGGTTTGTTAATTTGATTGGAGTTTTCGATAAATTGCTCTAGGATATTTATTGAAATTGTAGATCTATTATATTTTCCCAGAAGTTATAAATTGCCAAAATTGATGGTTTGCAAAACATGAATTGTGTTTTATTTTTTCTTGCTTTTGCTTGAGAGAGAAAGGTAGGGTGGTGAGAAGACAATAGTGAGGAATTGGAGTATTTGTGTACAGGATTAAGCTAGAGATAGATTAAAACCCATATTTTCATTTCATTAAAGGTCAAGGCTTGAAATAGGTAGTCCCTCCTCAAGCTTGTGTGGTTGATTACTTGAATGGGCTTTGGGGTTTGAAAGAATCAAAGGCATAAACATTTATGGTTGAATAACAAGAGAATGTGAATTATCCATTGCTATCTATGGTAAGTATGGGTCTAACGTATTGAAGAAATTCCTGATTTAGTTGAGATCTCATCTATAGAAATCCCCTAGCCATATCACTTGTGATTGCTTCAATTGGAACTCTCCCCAATTAGTCTTAGTTTAGAATTAGAAATTCATTTTCTCCTTTAATTTTTTCAATTTCACTTTTCAAATATTGAACAATTATCCATTCTAGCTTTATCACATTGAGCGTCTACACTCTTTTTGTAAAGGAGTGTATTTTGACATTATAAAAAATGAATTGCTATTGCTAGGGAATTGAGTTGTGATAAGCAATTAGTTATTTATTGATTCGAACTAGTTTTCATTTTTTGTTTTACATTTTGTTTTGCTTTTATTTTTGTTTTTGTTTGTTTGTAATTGAATGATTACATCATGGAGATGAGAGGAGGTTTGTTGGTGCAATCCTTATTATGACCTATGTGCCTTTTGGAGGACCACACTAATGGCAAGATTGTAAATATGTCCCTAGAGGAGATGAGTGCAACTTCTCACCTTTATGATGGGTATAGATGCATATTATGTGGTAGTCATGGGGAACATTAGATGGATGCCCAAATGGGGTCACTTCTCATTATAGTGGCTATAATAAGTTGTGCTCCTAAGCTTGATAGGAATGAAGCCATGGCAAGAGTAGAGGGAAGGAGAAATACATGTGGACACATAAGAGCAATATTCAAGACTTTTTGGAATGGGAGTCTAATGCGGAAAAAGATATAAGCCTCCATGCCCATGGAATCATCTACTCCTCAAGAAGAAATATGTAAATCTCTAAAAGAAAAGCGAAGGAGACATTGAGGGCATAATAAGAAAGAAGTAAACAATGGGACATAGATCAACTTGACTCATGGGAGGAAGCTTAGAATGATGATGAAGAAGGAGTCAAGGTGATTGTTGAAAAGAAGTCATAAATTGTGCCAACGAACCAACAATGTAAAAATTCAAGATGCCAAGGAGTTTAAGAAGTGACCTTTGAGTCTCCAAATGACATCCAAAAATCACATTCAAGGACTCTAGTGCACTTGAAAGGAGGATATCAAGCAAGAAGCATGCTTGAAAAGGAGAGATTTAGACTGCCCTCTTATCATTTTCAACATTGAACTTGGTTGACAAAATGGTGGTTGAGACCAAGTCAATGGAGGAAGATGAGGAAGATCATGGTGGCTTCATCTTAGAGTATGCAATGCCAACAAGGCCAAAGCACCTCCCTCCTTTAAGGGCCAAGAAACACAAGATGCAATAACCATTGCTTGGTCCCTTGATTCTTTCACCACCACCCCTCGTACGAGTAGAACGAATAAGAAGCTAGGAGTGCGATTCAAATGCAAAGTGGAGGAAAACTAGTGAAGTTGAAGTCGTCGAGCCACGAGGCGAACTAAGGCATCTTGGGAGGCAACCCAAGTGCTTTTACTTTTTGTTGTTACTTGATGTTTGTGTTGTCTTTGTTTGTGGAAGGGTGCAATAAGTATGGAATGTGATGAAGGTGAGTGAAGCCAAATTCAAAGTGAGTAACCGATGCTAAATCGTGACACAAGTTCAAATGCGTGAAATGCGAGATGTCAAATAGAATTCTGGAAGAAAAAATTTCTTAAGTAGTGGCACATCGGTTAGGCGGTGAAGCCTTGGCCGGTTTAAAGGCTCGAAACGCCGGTCAGAACGCCGATTATGAGCGAAGGACTAGGAGTTCTTTCACCTATTCCTTTCTTACTTTGTTTTTACTATGAACATCCAAGGACAATGATTTATTTGTGTTAGGGGTGAATCCGAGTAACCCACTTTTTAAGTGATTCATGATATGGCCACATGATAGATTGGGTGATGTCATTTAAGTGTAAATCGTCATTACTTATTTGTAGCATCGCCTTTTTAGATAGTAATCATTTAATAAACTCCAAGGGTTTTCTTTATACTACGGTTCTTTCCCAAGGAGTGATTTATTTGTCTTTTCTTTTTATTGTCGATCCAGGTTGGCATTTCCCAATGATAGATTGAGAGGAGACTTTCTTAATAGAAAAATGTCAAGTCTATTAGAGTCTTGTAGAGACTTTTGTGCAATTTTGATGAGGTACCACCAACATTTCTTACTTGTAATTGTGCATGAATTTTGAAAAGAAAGGAGAGTATCTAAATGTGAAAATGAGCACTCTTTCATGAATTATAGAATCGTTGCTTGGCTTTTTAATTCGTAACTAGCATCCAAAATCCATTCTCTTAATGTGATGAAGTAAGTGAGTGAACCGCTTGGTGCTTGATGCCTTGTGTGGTGAGACTTTTGCTTAATTCTTGCGTATGGATGATTTTCTAGAACTTTCCCTAAAGTTCTTTAAGGCAAAATGTTAGATGGAATGTACTAAAAACATGATCTTAGGCTTTCTTTTTGAAAGTCACTTCGCATAAAATGACCTCCTTGAACATCTTATGCGTTAGCCAATGTTGAGCCCTATGAACCTTCTTCTTGGAAACATTACAAGCCTAATGACCCTTTTTAATCCCCTGCAGCCAATGCCCATTCCTCCGTAGTTGCTAGTGATGAAAAAATTAATAAAGAGGCTTCAACTAAGAAATGAGGAGAGATAAGGCAATGAGTACGGAATGAAGCAAAAGCCTAAGTTTGAGGATTTGCAAGAAAATGGGGACACATGAGAGCTTCAATTTGAGTAGCATCATTGTGATCAAAATGCATAAAATCATAAGTTAAAATCTTGGTTCATGAAGAGAAAAGAATTGTGAATTGGTGCTACCTCCTTTCTCGATTGAGGCTAATTACTTGAGTTCCAATGAGATTATAAGAGCCATTAGAAAATAAAGAAAAAACATAAAAAAAATAAAAAAAATAAAAAAAATAAAAAAAATAAAAAAAATAAAAAAAATATTCACAAAAGGCATTAGGGAGGCTCTAGTTATTAGAGCTAAATATTTATCCTACCCTTATTCATAGCCTCATTATGACCCGCAATTCCTAATTGATTTTAAGTGTACCAACACTACATTAGTGGCGATAGCACATGAAGGGCAAGCCTATGGAGTCAATTTTATGCCACTTGAATTTCTTTTAGAGTGAGCGCATTTGTCTTATCTTATAATCCCTATGTGTGAAATGCTATAAAAATTCTTGGGATTCTCTCTTCTTGTGAGTGCCATCACTTCCTTGGGATACATGTTTAAAATTATTTTCAAAGGAGATGTATGAATGAGGCAAGCGTGTAGCGAATTTAAAGGAAAGTTTTGAATGTAAATTGTCAATGAATTGGGATGCTCTTTAGACTTGTTTTGATGAACTATTCCCCTTGTTTTAATTGAAAGATTGCATTCAAGATATGTTTAATGATTGTGGTCACCTTTTGAAGCTTGTGCAACATGGTTTGAGTCTTTTCTTTTTCTTGAGTTGGTGTATAATGTTTGGGTTGTCTTGAGGCTTGATGATGCTATGTACAACTACCTTAGTGCTCTAAGCTCTGGCAATGTCCTCTTGTGTAAGAATGTCTTGATTGGCCCTTAATGCAAGAGCCTCATATATATATATATATATATATATATATATATAACATATTGTTCATTTGCTCAAGCGCAAAGAATTGCATTACTTGAGGACAAGCAATTTCAAAAGACCCCAGAGTTTGATGAGTTGGAGATTTACAAACTCATTAGGCTCCTAAGCATGAGTTTTTCCTAGTTTTCAAGTTGTTTATGTGAATTTTATACCCTTTATCTTGAATTCTTTGTAGGTACTTCATATGAGTAGAGAAAGCATGAAATCGAGCAAAACACATGGAGTTTGAGATGAAATTTGATGAGTTAGCATATGAAGGAGAGGGGCCAAAGATAATGGAAAATTTGAGATCAAGAAGAGGTGCAAAGACATGGTTTGGATGTTTCTCAGCGCGGATACGAAAGGGCGAAACACGGGCGAAACATCGAAGCTCTTGTCCAGGCTAAAGTCTAAACAGCCGGCCTTCATGAAATGCACCGGCTAAATGCCCATTGAATCACTTATTCCCCACCCTTGAGATATACATTTTCAACTTGACAAAGTTTGGTGCTCCGCGGATTGCAATTAGCCCAGCGGTTTCTCACTTAGGAGAGGCCATCTAATGCGGGTAAAGGGTCCAAAAGTTTTTGCAAAGCATATAGAATCTTCAAAGGCATTTGGAAAGTTGTACACCAAGACGATCTGAGATATTTAGATTGCTTTCATTTGTACACCACTCATTCATTGATCTAGATTTCATCTTCTTCATAGAATTTTTGGTATAATCTTTTCACCATAGAATTATAAAGTTAGATAGAACTTTTCTTCTTCTTTTTATTTAACCCATATGGCGGGAATTCCACCATTATTGCCAAAGAGCTTGTAAAAAGAGAATTTGTGAAGCTAATGTGATGAATGTGAGGGGAATCCTCTTGGTATCTTCTCTCTATGTTTAAATATGCTTGACTAATTTTCTAGCTAGAAGAAACATATTCTAATTGTTGGTTTTGTTAATTTGATTGGGTTTTGATAAATTGCTCTTGGATTCTTATTGAAATTGTAGATCAATTATCTTCTCCCAAGTTATAATTGCCAAAATTGATGGTTTGCAAACATGGTGTGCTTTAATTTTCTTTCTTTTACTTGAGAGAGAAAGGTGAGAATTGGGTGAAAGTCATAGTAGGAATTGGAGTGTTTGTGTGTGGGATTAAGCTAGAGATAATTAAAAGCCCACATTTCACTCCATTAAAGGTAATGTCTAGAAATAGATAGTCCTTCCTCAAGCTTACGTGGTTGATTACTTGAATTAGCTTTGGGGTTTGAAAGAGATCAAGGCATAAACATTCTTATAGTTGAATACAAAAGAGAATATGAATTATCATTTCTATCTATGCTGAGTATGAGTCTTAAGGCATTGAAGAAATTCCCGCTTTAGTTGAGATTTCATCTATAGAATGCTCTAAGCTATATCACTTGTGATTACTTCAATTGAAACTCCCTAATTAGTCTTAGTTTAGAATTAGAAAGTTATTTCCCTTTAATTTTCCCCCAATTTTACTTTTTAAATACTAGACAAATATGCATTGTAGTTTGAATTAGTTTATAACTCTTGAATTATCGACTCGATTCTCTATTGGATTAAGCCCGACATCCGATGGTATATTTATTTTGATACAACGACCGTTTACACTCTTTCATAAAGAATTGTATTTTGGGCGTGCTCCGATTACCCAATGAGTCATGGTGATGACCCGGCCCAAGGCACCTTGCCTAAATTTTTCCAACTTAGAGTCAACATGACCACGAATCACATGAAGACTCATGGTCACACTCATAGTCCTCAATTTCCAAAATTTTCAGCAAGTAAGGATCCTACTCCATGGGTCACAAGGCGACTTGTTACGTGACTTTGGTGCGAAAAATTTTGTTTTCTGTTTAAACTCCAGTCGATGCCCAGGATTTCCAGGGCTTTCTGATATCTCCCCCTTTGGAACATTCATCTCTGAATTTTTGAAAACACATAAACGAAGAAATGCATTCACCGTAAAATGCGAACATATAAGCTAAAAACTAATGGAATGGCGCCTCGGCTGAACTTCATACAGATTGAATTTATGAGTCATACTTACGTACATTTTACAAGAAAGAAACTAGGACACATGAATAGAACATGAAACGGAATAGAGCTTTAGGGATAAAATTGATACCTTAAATGAAATTGGTAGGTAGGGAATAAATATGGGTATATAAACATTATATATAAGCCGACTTCCCACATAGCTCCTTGATATATTGATTCCCAGAAAACTTTGGCCGAAGCTACTTCTTTGTTCCTCGGTTTACGAACCTAGGTGGATCACGGGCCAGGACCTCTTCGTAAGAAGACTATCTTTCACTCCCACCTTTGTCTAGTGGAACAGCGAAGTTGGTCACTGTGCACTTCTTCAATAGTGACACATGGAATCTTGGGTGCATAGATGCCAACTGAGATTAATTCGGCTCATAGATTACATTTGCCAATTCACCTAAGAAGTCTGCATGGTCCCACATATATCGAATTTAGTTTTCCTTTTTTTCCAAAATCTCATTACCCTTATCATGGGTGAAATTTTCAAATAAACCCGATCATCCCTTGCAAGCTCTAACTCTCCTCTCCTCACATCGGCGTAAGATTTACGCGTCTCTCAGGTACTATTTTCAATATTTCTTGGATGAGTATTATACCACATAGCTTCAAGGGTGAGGCTGGCCCAACTAAGTAGCTACCAACCTCAATCACTCGATATGTGATATATAACTCCTACCATAAATGCCTCAAATGGGACCATCTGGAGAATGGAGTGGTAGTTGTTGTTGTATGCAAACTCGATGAGAGGTAGGTGATCATCAGCCTTATGAAATTGATCACACACACCCTCAACATATCTTCTAATGTATGAATAGTCGCGCTCGGCTGTCCATCTTTACCAACGGGTGAAAAGTTGTGCGAGCTTCACCTAGGTACTTAGTCCCTTCTAAAATGACTTCTAGAGGTGAATTGGTACCTCTATAAAATAATGGACAAAGGAACCCCATGAATTCGACCAACTCTAGATATAAAGCCTGGCATAATCCTCGGCGAGTCTATAGTTTTATGCGGGAGGAAGTGTGCGCGAATCATCCAGTCTACTATCACCCAGTTGAGTCATGTTTGCCGGCGAGTCAGAGTGAACTGTAATGAAGTCCATATTTACTTATTTCCACTTCCGTATGGGTATGCTTATATCTTGAGTCATACCTCTGGTCTCTAATGTTCAACCTTAACTTGCTTTGGCAATTTGAACACTTAGCTACAAATTACATGATGTCTCTCTTCATGCCGTTCCACAAGTAAATATCTCATAAATCATGGTACATTTTGTAGTACTGGGTGGATGGAATATCTCGAGCTGTATGCTTCATATAGTATCTCATCTTAAATCACCTACATCAGAGGTACACACAACCTACCACAGTAACGAGCACACCATCTCCCCATTGGAAGAGCCTCCACTTCTTTTATGAGAACCGCTCCTTCAGCTTAAGCAATATGGGATCTTCATCCTTCCCTACACTTAACTTTAACAACCAACAAGGAATCTAATCCACTCTGCACCACTACTCCACCCTAAATTTGCCATCAACCAACGGCATCTGTGAGAGCTAACTTTGTTGGATATCCTTTTTGCCAGTTACTTTTTGCCCTCTTCAACATAGGCCATGCTCCCCATAGACATCCTTCTTAGCACATCGGCCACCATATTGGCTTTGCACAGGTGATACCATATGCTCATGTCATAGTCCTTTAGTAGCTCCAACCATCGTTTCTAATGAAGATTTAGATCTTTTGGAGAAAACATGTTGAAGGCTTTTGTGATCGGTGAATGCATCCATGTGAGCCTGTAAAGGTAATGCACGCATATCTTTAACGCAAACACCACATGTAACCAAAGGTCATGAGTCGGATAATTGTTTTGAACCTTGAAGTACATCTGGAGAGATGGCTATCACCTTATCCTAACATCAAAACACAACAAGTCCAACTCACAGGAGGCGTCACAATACACCACAAACCCCAAATTTTCCTTAGTAAGGTCAAAGCGGAGCGTAGTAGGCCGAGTCTTCAACTTGGAAAATCTTCTCACATATGTCGACCACTAAAATTTCACATTTTAAGTCAACTTTGTCAGAGGAGATGCAACGAGGAAAAACCTTCCACAAAATGTCGATGACAACGGCTAGACCAAGAAACATCGATTTTGGTTAGGGAAGTAGGTCTTGACGAGTCTTTCACCCTTGCTATATTTTGAGGATCTACCTAAATACCCTCACCTAGACCACGTGACCAATAAAAGTCACGAGACTTTAACCAAAATTCGTATTTTAATTTTGCAAACAGCTGGCGATCTCTTAGTGTCTAAAGAAAGCACTATCCTCGGAGTGATTAGCATGTTCTTCCTCATTTAAGGTATCTTGAGAATGTTGTCCATAAATATAATGACAAACATATCTATATATTTCTTGAAAACCACATTCATTAGGCCCATCAATGATGCGGGGCCATTAGTGAGTCAAAATAATATAACCACCAACTCATAGTGACCTTATCGAGTTCGAAAGTTGTTTAGGCATGTCACACTCTCGTCTTAGGCGATGATACCCCAACACAGAGATTAATTTTGGAGGATAGGCGCCTAAAGGCGATGAACAAGTCGTCAATCTGGGTAGGAGATACCTATTTTTTGATAGTGAACTTATTCAGCGCGATAATCGACCGCACATTCTTAGGGTACCATCTCTTTACGGCCTTAAGGTAGAAATAAACCAACCCTTAGGCATTAAACTGTGCCTGTCCACTCTAAACCTGGCTCATTAGGGGCACAAAAACCCGGCTTGACCCTAGTTTTGCGGTGGTAGGGCTGTATCCCGAGAATGTAACCAATCCATGCACCAAGAATGAGGTCGAAGTCAAGCATGTATAGCTCTACAAGATAGCTAGAATGACCTTATTCAAAATTTAGAATAGGCGGTTTCTATATATCGGGCGCTCTAGCCGGCTCGCCAAGCGGTGGGCGAGAATGGTTTGAGAGGACTTACGGGGTGATATCACATGGTTATCTACATAGGAAGTCATAAATGAAAGTGTGGCTCGATCTAGTAGAGGGCATACCACATCCAGATGAAAAAGGCGTAACATACCCGTGACCGCGTCGAGTGAGCTCTCTGATCCTAACGAGAGGACAAAGCATAAAAAATGTTTTGCGGCTGGTTGCCATTCGAACCTAAGGTGTTGGCCCTCTTGGAGCTATTGAAGTTGTTTATTTTGATCTCCCGCATCTTGACGGGTATTATTTGGTGATGACAAGTTGTCCACACCCAAAGCAACCCTCTTGGCCTGAAAGGCATTCTCTGAGATCATTGTTGCCACACTTAGAGGCTAAATTTGGGTATTGTAGTAGTTGTTGGCATTATAGTCAATGGGACTATGAGCGGATGCTCCACCTCTCACGTCTTTGCGGGACGGAAAGTAGGGAAACTTCTTGAAGTAGAGTCTTTGAGCCCCTCTGCTGTTGTGGCAGCTACTACGACCCGGATCTCCAGTGGTCGTAATCGGCGCGAGTCCTTTCTTGTTTTGTTCTCCCACTCCAAGTCTTTTAGGTTTTCTTCCTCAATCTATTGGGCATGAAGTATGAGGCTGGAGATATCGATATCTTTAATAAGCATTGCGATCCTTGCACTCCTTGAGGACCAAGTTCGATGCTCCATTGTGAACTTGACATAGGCCCATGGCTTGGCTACCATCTGGAGCAATTTGGACAACATTGTAAACTCTAGTGCATGCTCTTCCACGGAAGATCCGATTTCCCTATTTCAATATAAGTTCAGCCACTTTAGCCTCCTAGAGCTCCCAGGGGAAGAATCTATCGGAAGAATTCCCATTGTGAACTCCTCCCATTCCACCGGTCTGCTCCCCCTTGGTCTCTTCTCCTTCCTTTATTTCATACCAAATGCAGGCTACACTTTTAGTGGTAGGCGGTCGGTCGGCACTCTAAGAGGAGCTAACACCCATAATTTGGGTGATCTTTCCTAATCTCATCCATGAACTCCTGTCGTCCTCTCCACCTTAAATCCATGAAAAGCGGAGTGTTCTCGGTGAAGTCACGAACTCGGGCATTTCTTTTACGTAGACCCATTAGTGTTGTAGGAACCACACAGCACAGTTCACTTGGTTAGTATTTATCTGTTTGAAGTAGATGGATAGCTTCTATGAACTCTATGGAGGACATAGGGTCATCCTGAGGGTCTCCTAGAGCTGGTGGGGAAGGTCGGTGGTATTGCTGGCTCTTCTTCCATTACCACGTCGTGGAGACATGATTCACTGAAATTAAGCAGAGCACGAGTTAGGAGAACATTTTGGAATTGAATTTCAACCGCACAATAAAGAGTATGAACAAAGGGAGTTTCCTAATAATGTCTACGTGGCCTCCCCGTCATAGCAGTGTCACACTTCACACCATGAAAAGGACTCTACTCGACGCGGCTTTGGACATCCTAGGATACTCTAAAACTAGTGCTCACGATACCAAGTTTGTCCATGACCACTGAGTTTATACCTGTATGAGACACGGTACTATGAGTTCGTAACAAGTCAACCCATGGTCTATCATAACACACTAGCACTTTAAGTAAACACATAGCGGAAGTTTAAAATAATAAGATAAAACATTTATGAAGAAGAACTAAATCAAAAAAAGTTTTAGTACAAGAAATGGAAACAAAACTAAGAATCGAATCCGTGTCTATATGCAAAAGCCATCTATCGATGAGTTGCTCGAGACAAGCCCCAACTAACTCTAAGTCTTATTGAAAGAAATATAGCGATAGTAAATCCTCATCCACAGATATGAGGACACAAGCCAATAAATCTGATTGAAAGCTCTTGGAGAAGATATGCTAATGGTGTTGAGCAGAGAGGACTGCAGTTATATCTTAAAATGATACAACATAAAGAGTATCTTGTCAGGTACTTTGAATTTATGAGTAAGTAGAAAACCATAACATGAAGAATAAAATAAGTAGTGGAAAGACATGCAATGGACAAATGGAAATGATGAAACTAAATAAAATGAAGCTTATCTTGAGATGGTCAAAATGATCTTGTCGATGGTCAAAGACATGCCACAAATCTAAGACTAATGGAAATACTATCTTGGGAACTACTACGGCTGAGGTAGTCTGGCTTGTATTAATTGAGCTAATTTGGGATTGGTGAACTTACTAGTGGAAGAGTTTTAATTGACATATAACCACGTGAGTTAGACGTGGAGTCCAATGCCCTTACACACCTCATGTTTAGGACCCAATATATTGCCATGGTATAAAGAATGGCAGTGATCACGAGATTTGAGGCCATGAGGGCGGTAAAATATAACCTATGGTGACAATGTAGTTATGGGAACCTAGGTGCCTTGAACAGTTGCGCTCGGTGCTAAGTCCTACTCCTTTGGATAGTCTAGATTGACTACTAAGTTGATAGCTCAAATCGTGGCAAAAAACTAAGTCAAAATACCTATCTGGAAGTACCACCGAGAGTCTTATCGGACCGAGATTCTATAAGCGGTGTTCTAAGACTAGTCGGGCCTTATCTGGAAGCGTCATAACCGTCTAAAGAACAAGCTGTAATTTGCAATGCGAGTCTAATACTTATAAGCGGGAGGCATCACGAACTCCTCAAGTGCTTCCCGTAGTCAAGGCGATTGGCATTTTACGGGCAACAACTTTGTGTCTAATAATTCGGCGAGACCAAACATGTAAGTATCGCTAAAATTTCCACATACACTAATAATATAGGGATTTCAATCATTAGTATCAAACTCTGGGAAACTAGTCCAACACGAAAGATCCTAAATTCTACCAAACTTAGAACTAGGAGACTAAATCATTTTCTAGAATATAATTCTCATAAATATCTAGAAATAGGGTATAATAAGTAGTTAAAAATCATGAGGAATACTCTACTTCAAATCTCAATAAAATTAATTTGACAATTTTCTACATTTTGAATCCACGGGGCTGAGCGATAGAGAGAAAATTAGAAAGCGGTTTTTGGGAGACACAAGGGAAGAACTATTACCTTGTTGAATTCCCACATACTGTAGATGTAAATCCACTGAGAGAAGATCCTTGAATGCGAGAGGGAATTTGATTTCCTAAGCGTGCGCTCACGAGTCTTTTGAGAGATTGCTCGTTCTAACTTAGAAGTGCGAGGAATGAAGTAAAACTATGGTTACCACTCTAAATCCCACGATTATAATCCAAAATGATGTAGTTTATAGTCTAGGAGTTTATGAAATTATATAAAAACACCCTAGGAAATTCAAAGGAAAAAGGACCTGCCCGAGTCCCCACGAGGAACTCCACTAGTCTTGAAAAAGTGCAGGAAGACTTGGTGCCAAGTCGTGATGTGAGCTGGAAATTTTCTTCAAGTTCAACAACTTTTGCCAATGACTAACTTTACAAGTCATCGGGGAGACTTAACGACTCGTGGCGTCTCCCGTTGCTCTTGAAACAAGATTTCTCTTCATGGGTCACCATGGGGGGACACCATGACTCATGGTGTACCAAATGAGTACGTGGTGATGATAGATTCAAATTCTTCTTTCGAATTTTCAAACTTTTAGTCAACCATTGACCATGACTCACATGACGACTCGTGGTGTTGACCACAACTCATTCTCTCACCCGTGGTCGCTAAATTTCCCAAATTTTCGAACAACTCTAATGCGAAGCTAGGGTCCTAAGGTTGGTGAGGAAAGGTTGTTGAATTTGAAGAATATTTCGGTGCACATCATGACTTGGCACCATTAGTCGTGTCGGAGACTTATCGACTAGTGAGGTCTCCGTTGCCAGCGAACTAAGATTTCTCTTCATGGTCACCCGCGGCGACACAAGACTCATGGTGTGCCCAGATGAATCTCGTGGTGATAATATGTTAGGTACACTTTGCCCAAATTTTCCAACTTTCAATAAACCGATGACATTGACTCACTGTGTGACTCGATAACATGTAATTTTTCAAATTTTCAACCAAGTCACGAGATCCTTCCTTAGTCACTCCATGACTCGTGGCCTACCCACGGGTTACGGGATGACTTGTTCTATTATGCGAGTGCGAGAAAATGCTATTTTCTCCATTTAAACTCCGGAATCGATCTTAGGGTTTTAGGGTAATGCAGTATGAGTCGTATGATATTGTCACGGCCAATTGCCTTTCGTTCATACAGCTCATGCAACTGCAAACTTCTACTTCATCTCACAACTCCTTAGTACGGCTAATCTTGATGATTGTATGGATCATACTAAGAGTCATACTTGGCCTTAACACTTGTGCATAGCCTCTAGTTCAAATCACAGCTGCTTAGTAAGGCTCGTACCAATAAGTTACAACTCTTCTTGAGGATTGCACTTAGCCTATTTTCTGCACCTTTTCTTCTCCTTTTTCTAGAATTCAACTCTGAAATATGATTTCCCTGAAAACAAAGTAAAATCACCTCATATCTTTATAAACATACCAAAGAACAAGCATTTTCTCCAAGTTTTACAAGTGTCGAAAGTATTTAGCAAACCCATAACACATCAACACTCTCAAAACCCTTACTGTCCTCGGGCAAACAAGATAAAACTATAAAACAAGCTTAACAAGAAAGTAAAGTACAAGACCTACAACTAACACATCAAATTTTGCACACACGACCATTATTAAAAATTAACCCCTTTTTTCCTTCAAAATCAAGTCAGCATGCATACATGCAAGTATAATATGACACTTAGGGATCTAGGCATGGAATCTAACTATTAGCAGTGAACTAAGTTGTGATGATATTTACAGAAGCTGGTAGAATGCAATGCAAACCTGTATCCCACAAATGAAGTCCCCAACACTCACAAATAAATAAATAAATATATATGTATGAAACTTTGGAGTAAAAAAATAAGACTCTCACTCTCACAAAGAAGTTCTATATACTACATAGCTGATACTATAGGCTAGCCTTTTTTTCTCTACTATGGTTTTCAAACGGAGTCAGCTAGGATAACTATAGGTATTTCATTGGCTTGGAACGTAGGCTTTGTGTCGGGTATGGTAGATATGGAAATAGTGACTAGCCCTCCCCTTGGCACTACACACTTTTGCTTCACTTTTCACTTTTTACCCTTTTTTTTCCTTTTAAAGATTTTTCCTCCCTTTTATTCTATTCAACTATCATTTGTGGCATGGTGAATTTTTCTTTTCTTTTTCAACTTTATTTATTACATTTTCTTTTTCTTTTCTTTTTTCTATTTTTCTCTTTTTCTCTTTTTCCGGCCACACCCAACTTTTTCATTAACCTGTTGTTTTTTCTAATTTTCTCCCCCACCTCATCTATGCTCCCCTACAATAGCCACCCTTAGATTAGGTGTTTTCCGGAGGTTAAGGGTTTACAATGTCGAAGAGGACCAAGGCCAAAGCGGAGTTCATTATAAACAAAATAGGGAAGGTGAATGGGCTAATCAACAAAAGGTCACTTCTTAGGCTCAAACATAGGATAAAGGATTGATTTTATTTGGTAGATAAATATAAGCTAAAAAGTAGACTAATATCAAGAAAATATATATGATCCTTTCTAACCAACTATCCTACAACCTGTAGACCAACTAGGGCCAAGTTCTAGATCCTGCACAGTATTGATCTAAGTAAGAATCCTCACTTACTCATGGTACAAGCTTGCATTTATTCTACCTATCTGGTTTATGCACATCTAATCTAAAATTACACATGCTAATATATCCAATTCCATAAAAAGATCCACATTAGTCATGATTTGCAGTCAGCATACACATCTAAATATAAAAATTTTAAAAAGGGCAATTCTTTTCAACAATTTCCAAAACATCAAACACATGTGCATTTAAGCTATAACATACTACTAAACTACTTATAGTTAAACAAAAATGCTAAAAAACCTAAAAATGCCGGTTCAACTAGATATCATCTCCAAGGGAAAAGAAACATGGCAACAAAAATCCTCGGACGTCAAAAATCTAAAATGATATATACCCCTTTTTTGAAAAGCATGCTTTATACAAAAAGCAAGAAATACATCAAGATAGGAACATATACATGGCACTATAAAGCGCTCCTCTCATCATGTGTAGGTAGGTGTGAAGGCACGCTCCTCTCGTTGCGATCACGGTGCCGGCGGTGGTCGGTGCACTTAGTGGTGTGGTGTCGGGCGTGGTCACCTCAACGGTATTGGCCGCCTAAATGACCTCTTTATCAATCTAGGCTGACTATGGCTCACGCTAAGGTTCCTTACCACCTGCAAGCTCAGGTATAGCGGCTCGGCTCGCTAACTCACTTCTCTGACTCGAAACGTACTCATCATGAGCCTACGGGATGAATTGCTACTTCCCACTTTGCTCCTTCCTTTCTCTTCTCTTTCCTCTTTGATGGAGAGTCTCCTCAACAACCACCTCTATGGTTCTCTTATTCCTTTGCCTCCTTTGGCCCGTGTTTCAGAGACACAGAATGCTCACGATCAAGCTCCTCATCTGGATCAACCTTAAATAGGTACATGATGGAGGCTCGAAATATAGTTTTCTACTAGACGAACTCAACTACCTAACTCAGAAGCAATTGAGCTCATCTCTCAAGCTACACCAGCACTTACTTCTCAACTAAGCGATCCCATTGATCCAGTTCCTAAGCTATCAACTTACTATGCAACACTCTAACAACCTCCTCCAATCTATTGCTTGACCCAAGGCTTGACTTGCTCCATGTACATTGACCTTTACTCGGTCAATGTCGGCCTCTTAACTGACTTCCACAAGCGTGGGCCACCCAAAAATACAACCTAAAGGCACCTTGCTATTGTTGCTAGTGGAGGTGCAAGGACATTCTAGGGTAACTACTATGTGGCGGCATATGGTTTTGTTTGGAGAGTGAGAATGAGGCCCTATTTAAAACTCTCAAGCATCGGGAATATTCAACCTAACAATGCGGCTCTCTAGAGGAGCGGTATGGTCATCATCATCATCCTAATCCCCTACATCGAGATTCGGCCTCATTTGATCCATCTTGCTATCATTGGAGCCACTACCGAGACTCTTGAGGCTACTCCTCAACTCCCTCCTTAGGCGGAAGCTTGGTGGTGTGGGTAAAGTAGCTACGACATAATCCTTGGCACATGCCCTAGTAGTTTCATCGCTCATCGGTGTTTATTTATTATTCCTCCACCTAACCACTAGGAATTTGCCTTCTCCTTTCGAGATGCGAGTGTTATCCTTGAGCCCTCCGAGCATTAATCTTTGTTTAGACTTCTTGTCTGGGCTTTCTTAGTTGCTCTCTTGTTAATTATCATGGTACCTCTGGAAAGAAAGTTTAGTACATGTGATCTTAGAAAAAGGAAGCAAGAAAATTTTGTTTTGTCTCAACCTACGAGTCCTTAGTGCGAGTCGTACCTAGGTGGAACGATCCAATGACTTGTACTACAACTTGTACTACTTTCTGAGCCTTGTAATGGCTCATTGTATAGCTTATTACCTTGATGGTTGATTCATACAAATGGTCGTACAATGATCCTTTGAAACATGGTCTTTCTATTCCTTGGTATGACTCGTTATCACGATTGTTATTATAAGCGTTATATGTACCGAGGGGGGTCGTGATTTTGTTCTTCAATTCTAACCCCTACTATTTCTTAGTATGATCACCTCGTACGACTTGTAGTGAGATACTATGAATAGTAGTAAGTCCTGTACCATAAGATATCAATATTAATGCTTGGAGCCCAGTCCCAATGAATCATCCCAGAGCGAGTCGTAGTGCAAACCACAAGTCGTAGGATGGCGCGTAAAGCCTGTCCTCACCCTTTTCCTTTACTAGGTATGCAACCAAACATATTATAGGGGTGGGTACTTAGACTTCATCACCCCATTACCTCACAATTATGCACACATCACCCTACCTAGTCAATTCCCACAATTTTAATTTTTCTCCATTTACTCACTACCCATGTGAAGTTAAATTAAATAAGTCCTAATTCATCCCAGAACCTAGCTATTATGATCATGTATAACCCCTTGATCATGTACCTTCATTTGGTTCATGAGGAGGAATCACGGTGATGTCTTGTGGCTTGATTTGAGTACGGCTTGCTTACTAGGGTTTGGAGTATGAAATTCGACCAAATCGTCTCAATTTTAAAGAACAATTTTGATGTAATGGGTAAGTGGATATTGAAGGGGCGACCATGGGTTGTGATTTTTGTTTTGCGGGGAATTTAAATTACGAAAGTTTTTGTTTCAAATAGGTTAAGGAGAATTTTAGAAATCAGAGTCAAGTTAGGTTATTTCAATTAACTTTGCCCATCACGACTCGTACCACGAGTCATAGGTTATACCTACAACTCATACCATAGACTCAAGATTCCTGGCACATAGGAAGCACGGGGACCTCACAGTGTCTTTGTACAAGTATTGCTTATAGTATCACAACCAATTTAATGATTTGTAGGTCAGCGTTTTTACACTTCCATACTTAGAATAGCTCATCATTATAGTGAATTTTCTGACTCGTACCATGGGGGGATGGTTCGTAATGACCAATCATAATATGAACTAATGCATTTCGACCAGCCTCGCACAGCTGAGACAATACTACAAGCCGTACAATCATTCTACAATTCGTACTAAGGGTCATGGTACAGTCCAACTCTAAAATTTTCTCCCATCAATTTTTGTTTCACCCACGCACTTTGAACATCCAATTAGTCAAGATGCTTGGTTTGCCTCCCAAGAAGTGCTTGATTTAACGTCATGACATGATGTAAGTTGTTTGGTTACTCGAGACTACCAAACCTCCTCATGAGTTGCCTCCCAAGAAGTGCCTAATATTAACATGCGACACGACACAAGTCTCTTGACTACTCATAACTCATCAAAACCGAGACTTATCCTCATTCGTGACACCACCCAGAATTCATTGGGGTGCTTCATTAACCTATAGATGTTGAAGGTGACCTCTTTTTACTTTGAACTTCAGCTGGCTTGCCTCAACATCTACTAAGGCTCTCCAGTGGTAAGAATGAGTCGCCCCAAGATCACTTAAGGTCCTCAAATCCACCATGTAATCCAAGATCATAAAATCACGCATAGGAAGATAAACCTATCCACCTTTAGCATATCACATCGATCCCCACTAGCTTCTTCACGGTGCGATCTACCATTAATAACGCATTTTAGTTAGTGTAGGGGCTCCCAAGCTCAGTTGTTTATACACAACCAACGACATCAAGTTGATGCTAGCACTAAAGTCACGGTGCCTTTGCAAACTCAAAATCTCCAATGGTACAAGAGATTGTTAAGGCACATGGATCTTTCTTCTTTTGTGAAAGGACCCTTGAGTATATGGAACTAAAATGATGCAAGTTACCAACGATTCATTAGCTCATGGACCTCTTTCTAGTTACCAAGTCCTTCATAGCTTGGCATGCCAGTATCTGTTCAATGCCTTAACTTGAGTGGGATGTTGAAGATAATCATTTCAGCATTGACAAGAATTTCTAGAACTTCCCATAATCCACCTCGAACATTTTCATTTTGACAAGCTCATTTACCTATACAATATTGTGGCAGTCGATTCTTAGCTTAGATTTTCTTACGTGTCACTGTATTAACCATTCTACAAATTTCACTTAGCAAACAGACCCTTACAGATTGTTAAAATCACATATATGAAACATATAATAAAGTACCAACTCAGTGCCCACGATAAGGGGACTTTAGAGTCAATTTATAACTACGACACAATTGGAGATAATATGTATTTTGTAATATTTTCTTGGTTCATTCTTGAAGATTCAACATAATGTCAGGAACTTTGGCCTTTTTGGATAGGAGTACACTGGAATCAATAGGAGTGTAAAGACATAAGAATATTGACCCTTTGGCCAATACATTTTGTGCTTGAACAATGAGAATGTGAACACCTTAACATACCTTACTCCGATGTATTCTTTTAGCTAATTTTCTCCCTTACAGACAACCTCCAACCTCCTTAATCTCTTGAATTAATAGGAAATTAAAAGCTTAATTTGGTATCAAAATGTGCAGCCAAAATAATTTCCCAACCAGAAGCCTCAGCTTGATAGCAACAACCAATGACAACGACAATAGTCATTCTTCTACATGATTTTTTAATCAACTTTTGAGGAGGAAAAAGGAAAATTACCTATATACTTCTATTGCAATTCATCCCCAAAATGCGTGTATATTCCCAGCCTAAAACAATCCCCAAATCCTGAAAAAAACGGACAGAAGCATTTCAGCCAAATAGTTCAAATGGCGCTTCTCTGGCTGCTAATTTAAAGCTTTTTAGCTTGCAAGTTTTGAGAATTTAAAGGGGTAAAATCATTTCCATTTCTTATTAGAATTCAATCCCTACTCAAGGGAACATGCAGAATTCCAAACAACTTCAAAAACACAACAACTTACACCAAATCATCTGCAAAATGAGCTCCAAAACAGCCCCTCAAACCTTGCATTTTGGAAATAGCTATCTCACCTCATCTTGTATTTTGGTGGAGACTTTGTTTGAGGTTTCTACTTAAGTTTTCCTTAGTAACTTACTGTAAATGAGAGAAAATGATGGAAACAAGTAGCTCAATTCTGAAAATTTTGAAAAATGAATTATAGGCCAAACATTTGATACATATATATATTTGGGGTCTGGAGAAGTTTTAGGTGGTAGCCACGTCTTCTTGAAAGTGCGATATAAATACTATAACTTTTTACTCAAATCTTCAATTGATGAGCATTTTGATGTTCTATAAACTAGACCTCAAAATACTTTAATTTGACGGGCGCCTTGACTTCCTAACTCATTCACCAGTTAGGAGATATGGTCACTTAAATTGACCCTTGCCTATGAACTTTACATATTCTTTGCTCTTCCTTTTATAGATGTTTTCCTTCTCACCTATGAAGAATATACGGCTGTTATTATCTTAAAATAGCATACAAACATCAAATAATCAACAGAATAATTTTAGTGTAACATCCCCGACCTCCCTTTAAAAGCATTCATCCTCGAATAGAGAGGATTAAATTTAACTTAACATGTTCTGAACAATAACCGAAACTTAAGGTAGAAATATACCTCCTATCAACTTGATGTCACATATGTTAGGATACTTCCTTCTCCACTTCCCAAGTTACTTCTTCAACATTGTTACTTCGCTGCAATACTTTGACCTAGGCGACTTCCTTCGTTGAAGCTTCGACCTATCAATCAGAATGGAAATTGATAGGTCATCTCCTCCATCTTGCATATCCTTAATAGGCATAATATGGGAATTTGGATCCTCGTGCATTTTGCGGCATCAAAACATGGAATACGAGATGGATTGCTACTAGCTTTGATGGTAACTCTAACTTATAGGACACTTTCTCTACCTCGTGGATGATCCTATAAGGCCTCACATACCTAAGGCTTAACTTACATACTATATAGAAATTTCTAACGTCCTTCATAGATGATCCCTTTGAAACCCAATGTAATAGAAAACTCTAATGCAAGATGACATATGTCTGCATAGGACTTTGTCGGCTCTGAGCCGTACGATGTTGATTTCTTATATATTTCACCTTGTCCATAACTTATTACACACCAATTTAGCTAATAGTTCTCCTTAGAGCTCGAACCAACCCACTAGCGACCTGCATTTTTGCCTATATAAAACTTCATACACAGGGCAATCGAATACTCGCTTTGGTAGCTGTTTATAATAGGCAAAACTTTATTAAGGACACATGATCATCCCAACTTTCTCAAAATCCAACACACGGGCACACAACATATCTTCGAGTATGCACTTGGTGCATTCAACCTATTAGAATACATTTGAAGATGAGAAATAAATATTGAGACTTACACGAGTGCCTAGGCTTTCTAGAAAGATTTCCAAAATTTTTAAATGGCCCAGGCACCCTTGTTAGAAATAATGGATAAAGGGAACACCATAAATGTGAAGTATCTAAATGAACGTAAAATGCAGCGCCGATCTAAACAAAATAAGTAGTTTTGATAGGAAGGAAATGAGTTGATTTCATCGAATCTACGATAATAGCAAAATAGAATCATGCTTCTGATCGTGCAAGGCAAGCTTATAATAAAATCCATATTGATCACCTCCCATTTCTAGGATTTAATCTCTATGTTACAGTCGGGACTCCATGCCTCGATGCTCAATCTTTACCTGCTTCAGCAATTAGGAAATTAAGACACAAAACTTGTGATGCCCTTCTTTATTCCATTCCACCAATACAATTGCCTAAGGTCACGGTACATCTTTATAGCGCACGGGTGTACAAGAGAAATATGGGGAATAATGAGACTTATTAATAATCCATGTTTTTAGCTCACTACTATAGGCACACAAATGGCCTTGGTATCAAAGGACTCCATCTAGTACACTCAAATAAGTTACGCCTGTTATGTGCTATATTGTTCCTCAACGAGATTAATTTTGTGTTATCTGATGCTACTTAATTTCGGTTACCAAGGATGATTCTATTGTATTTTGAACCAAAAAAACCCCATCTTTGGCATATCTGTCAACCGAATCGGTAAGTCGGCCAAGCTTGTGGTAGAGCCTTTGCCATTACGATGCGGTGTGGCCAGATATAGCTTAAGCTACATATGGACTTATGACTAAATTGCATCTACTACATTTGCTTTGTCTAGATGGTATATGATTCTTACATCATAATCTTTTAGCAGTTCTAGAAGCTTTTTGTCTCAAATTTTTCTCTTTTTGTTGGAATAAATCTATGGAGGCTTTTATGATTGGTAAAATTATCAATGTGCTTGCCTCGTAAAAATTTGGTACCATATCTTTAGTGCAAACTCAGTGTTATACCAAATCGGATCATGGGACCATGTTGAAAATTTTGCTCATGCTTCCTCAACTTTCGAAGCCTGGTGATAACCTTTCCATGTTGCATCAATACATAGCAGAACCTTTGATGCATCATGACAAACCACGTACCCCTCTTTGTACCTTCAAAGGAGAGTCAAGGCAGTGCCAAAGTCAATCTATTCTTCAATTCCTAGAAGCCACGCTCACATGCCTGTTGTCTACTAAAACATAGCGGCCTTCTATGTTAACTTTGTCAATGATGTGGAGATGATGGAAAAACCTTGTACAAATCTGCGATAGTAACCTTCCAAACCCAAGAAGCAACAAACATTGCAGGATTTAGGAGTCAGCGCCAACTCTCTACCACCTCTATTTTCTAACTATCCACTCTTATACACTGTCTAATCCTTTATGACCCAAAAGCTCTGAGATGATAACCAAAACTCATTTAGAAAATTTAGCATACAACCTATGCGCTTGGAGAGTTGCAATATAGCACTTATGGGAACATGTAGGCAGTCCATAAAACATCAAAAATGCAAAAACTTACCCAAAATTAGCTGCCAAAAGGATCCTCAAAATAGCCCCTCACACCTTGCGCACTTCGAGATCAAATATCTCACTTTGTCTTGTATTTTGGTTGAACTTTTGTGAGGGGTTTCTCCTTAAGTTTTATTAGTAATTGTACTATAAATGAGAGAGAAAATATGGGAGGAAACCGAAGCTCAATTTTGGAAAATTTTGGAAAAATTTCAAAATCACAAAACAACACACACAAAAAAAATTATATATATATATATATATATATATATATTATTGGGGCTGTGGAGAGATTTTAGGGTGGTGGCCATGTCACTTCTTGGCAGTGCCATCATTAAAAATATCTATAACTTTTATTTCAACACTCCGATTGACAAGCATTTTTGTATTTTATAATGTAGACTCAAATACCTTGTTTGATAGGTTGTAGGAATTTTAACTCATTAAAGATTACGAATATAGTAATTTAAATTTGACCCTTATTTATGAACTTCACATGCTCTTAGTTCTTCCCGGGTATACTTGTTTCCCTCCTTACATACAACCAATATACAACCCGAGACCAATTTCAATGTTAACAATTAGCATCATAGAGATAATGGAGCCAAATTTTCAATGCGAACACAGCTTACTTGCCAACTCTAATTCATGAGTCGGATAATTATTCTCATGGACTTTCGGTATCGGGAGGCATATCTTATGACGCACCATTACGCATCAAGACATCAGAATTCCTACTCTAGAGGCATCACAATATAAAACAAATCCATTTGTACCCTCTATTAGGGTCAATACAATGCAATGGTCATATGAGTCTTTAGTTCTTGAATGATTTTCTACTTAAGTTTCATACTATTTAAATTTGGCCTTCATTTGGGTCAACTTATTCAATGGGGCAACGGTAGATAGAAAACCCTTCTATAAACCTTCTATAAGAGACGGCCAAACTCACAAAACTTCGATGTTAGTTTGTCTCGTGAGTCTAGGAAAAATTGATGATTGCCTCAATCTTCTAAGAAGTCAACCTTAATACCCTCGTGGAAACAATAAGGCCCTAAGAATTCCATGTACAATAACAAAAATTCACACTTGGAGAGCTCGGAAAATAACTCCTTGTCTTGAAATTGTATGAAGGAATATTCTAAGATGGTTAGCATGATCCTCCTTACTATTTGAATAGAGCAAGACATCAGTAATTTTAATGCCCCGAAAACCCAAAGACCCCAGATCAAAGAGACTTAAATTAGAAAATACAGAAAATCTCACAGAAAATGCCTCAGAATGACTCACCTAATGAGTTGTTTTGAGACATAACGACTCATTAGATCAGTCGTGGGAAGGGGGACTAAGAAATGGGGAAAGGGGATGAGCCCGGTGTACCCCCATGGAGTCTCCTCACCACAGCTCGTTATGGGACACCACGAGTCATGGTGTCACCAGGTAGAACTTCGAGACTTTTAGACCAGTGTGGTCCATGATAGGTGACCACAGTGTGGCCACTCACCATGACTCGTTAAGTCCCTCGTGGTGACCTTGGGATTTCAAGCGGTGCTCAACGGGGTGTGACCACGAGTCATTGTCATGATCACGACTAGTTAAGTCACCGATTAGGACCACTGTGAGTTTTTCCCTAGGATTTTCTAGGGGTTGTTTAGTAATTTCCTACTCTTCTAAACTTTAAACTATGTTGTTTTAGATGGAATTTAAGACCTATTAGTTGGAATGAACGGTCTCTCCTCTTATTCCCCGTACATTCTCTTAAAAACATCGTAGCTCGTCTAAAGAAACTCTAAAGCAAGCATGAGGTTTTTTCCTCCATACCTTGATTGAGTCTTCTTCTCTGGGGAATTTTAGCGGTATGTGGAATTCAGCTTAGGGAATATTTAACTATAACTTGTGTCCCCAAAAACCTTTTATAGTTTCTCTATTAGTCTTAGCCTTGAGTTTTCGAGTATGAAAGAGATTCTCATGTTTGTTTGATTTTCACCTAGAATGATATTCATGCTTATTGTTGATATGATCTCCATCAGTTCTTGACCAAATTATTGATGTTCCTGCAAAAGTTAATTTAAGCCCTGATTTTTCGAATGAATCGTATTTATACATTAAATTCCACATGGTTTGTGAAGTGTGATTTGGGGCACCGTATCCACATTTAAACGTACACCGGATTGTAGGCACGGGACAAGGGACCCCAAGAGGCCCCAAGTCGACCCATTGCTCATACATACAACTAATATCATTCAAATAAGCGGACGTAATAAAGAATAAAACATAAGGGAACATAATTATAGCATAATATCATGAAATACTAGACATATACACGATTGAGCACTACATACCTATCTGAAAGCCACTAATACATAGATGGATTGATGTGACAACATCCTTAACTAACTCAACCAATACGGAAACATAATCAACATAAAAGTCTATCAAAATGGTCCCCGGAACATGAGGACTCACAAACAAGCTGAAAGCGTAGTGAGATGGACTAAGGATGAGGATGAGTCGAGATCGGACCTTCCCGAAACGATAATGCATAGAAAGTATGCGGTCGTCGTGGAATGTACTGGTATACAAGAGTAAGTAAAAGCGGACATTTTAAAAATAAGTATAAAACTTTATAAATAAACATAAGAAAAGGACATCATGCTTGTATAAATCTTGCAATAGAACATGAGGCTCAACGATTTCAAATCATTCATAAAGCGATCATAATCATAATCGTAAGTAAACATTATTAAAATATAATTGAGCCAACAACATAAATATAACGGTGCAAAATGCGGAACAATGGGAGGACTCGTCATAACAAAACCATCATGGTAGAGCCACTTTTCATGTGTACCCACTATCTCGCTCTAGTGGGAAGAGCCAGCCCTTGCTTTCCAGGCGAGGTCATACATTAGGCATGATATCACATTTTAGGGGATCATTATCAATACATCATATCATTTACAAACCCACGGTGGCACGTGGTTATGAGACATCGGCGTAGTCATTTGATCGTAGGGCTTCTCGGTGCTAGACATGGCTCCCAAAAACATGCATATAGGCTCCTTACATAAAATCAATAACATCATGCGGTAAGATTCATTGGCTAAAATATTACATTTATCATCATTGATCCCTTTAAAACATGCCAGCCCAAGAACCAAGGCCCTTTTCATCAACCAACATCATAAATCGATATATTATATAATTAAACTACATAAATCATAAATCATTCTTCAACATGTGGAGGCATTTTCCAATACTTCATCATATTCATTTCTTTCAAAAAAAATATGCTCATAAACATGGGAACGTGGAAATCATGCTTTTCCGTCATCAATAACCTCAAAATATTTCATAATCATTGTAAATCATAACTTTCATGAACTTTCCTCAATTGGGCATTTTGGATTAAAAGCTTGAAGCAGTTTTGAGAATAATAATAATAAAAGCTGCCCATCATTCATAATTCCAAGAATTAAAACTCAATTAAATCATACCCATAAGAAGAAATCACATTTTCATGCATTGAGTAAAACCCCATAGACTTGAATAGGAGGATTCATGATTTTAAATTGAGATTTGGGCATTTGTGGGGAAGAATTTCTGCCCATTATAAAACCCTACATACACGGAAATGGATTGACTCAAAATTCCTTGAATAACTTACAAAAGAAATTGATGGAAACTTGGGGAAGAAGACCTTGAATCTCCCGAAATCTCCCTAAAGGTTTTGCATGAGAATGGGACTGCATAAAGGACTTAACTCATTTTTTCTCACTCAGAAAATATCAAAATGACGTAGTTTAGAGTGCAAAAAGCATTGAAAAGTCAAAAATACCCTTAATGAACCAACTCTGAAATATGGCCGAATGGAACCAACGAGTGGGCCTGTAGTCATGGGAACTACCCACGGCCATACAGTCTGCTCGTTGAATGCCTTTGCTAGAAGACCCATTCTCATGTCATACGGACACATAGGGCGGTTCATCTAGACTTTAACGGAATTGTTCCTTTGGTAGATTGTTTCCGTTCTTAAACTATGCACACCTATTCCACGATCCTCACATGACTCATCGTAAGATACAACGGGCGTGGTTTCCACCCGTCTTCTCCTTTGCGAAAGTCACAACCCTACCATGCCTCATAAAAATGGGTGTTGTCCCTTACAGGCCGTTGTAATACCCATTCTGCTACAACCATATGGGCCCGACTCCTTACCACGGCCACAATCGGCGGCTCATGGTGCACCACACAGTGGTAATTTTTGTCATCTACAACTTTTTCCCAACTTTCAGCAGTTTTGCATTTTTCTTCCACAGGGTCTACTCCTAAGAACTTGGGGGTATTACAATATCTTCCCCTTAGGAACATTCATCCTCGAAGATATAGGAAACAAGCAGCAAATAGAAACATACAATTTATGATAGCCATATACGCTTGATTTATTTTAAGTAAAATTTTCTAAAAGGCTACCTCTAGAATAAAATCATATAGACTTATCTCATACTTCACTTACACATTCATACACACAAAAGAAACTTACACACATGAACTGAGCATGAAAACTAAATGGGATCATAGGGTAGGACAGATACCTTAGTTGGAACCGAGTGAGGAGAGAGCAAATGTGGATATCTAGCTATCATATCCACTTCGGCTTCCCGGGAAGCTCCCTCAACATACTTATTTCTCCATAAAACATGGCAGAAACTACTTCTTTGTTCCTCAACTTTTTCAAACCTAACGATCCAAGATTTCAACGAAATTTCTTCATAAGCGAGGCTGTCTCTTTCACCCCAATGCGGTACCAAAACTACCAAGGTTGGATCAAAACACTTCTTCAAAAGTGACACATGGAAGATGGGATGACTGAGGACAACTCAGTAGCATGTCCGACTCATAAGCTACTATACCAACTCTTCTCACAGCCTGATAGGGACCAACATAGAGGGGATTGAGTTTACCTTTCTATCGAACCGCATGACTCCCTTGATGAAGTACCTTTTCAGAAATACCACATCATCCATATTATCAAACTCAGATCCCTTCTGCTCATATCAACATACAATTTATGATGACTTTGGTTTTTAACCCGGTCCTTATCATATGGACCTTTACCATGACCTCATGCACCGAATCAGGTCCTATAATGGCTACCTCCCCAACCTCAAACCAACCAATGGGCGACCTACACCGTCTCCCGTAAAGGGCCTCGAGCGGTGCCATCTGGATACTAGAGTTATAAGCGTTATTATAGGCAAACTCGATCAAGGAAAATGATCATCCCAACTACCTTTGAAATCCATAGCACATGCCCTCAACATATCTTGAGGGTACGAATGGTTCGTTCTACCTAGTTTGTCTGTTGAGATGGAAGGCTGCGTCCCAAGTCCTTTTTGAAAAAAACGCGAATTTGAGGTAAGGCGAGTACCTCGGTGGAAATAGAAAAGGGCACTACATGAAGTGGAACCAACTCCAGGAATATACAACTTGGCGAGAATCATCCGCTAAGTCCATGGTCTTGACCGGTAGAAAGTGCGCAACCTTGGTTAACACATCGGCCACCACCCAAATGGAGTCGTATTAACACCGGCGAATACGGGGTAGACCTATCACGAAATCCATATTAATTTCTTCCCACTTCAGTAAGCGTCTTTGATATCCTGAAGTACTCCTCCCGGCCTTGGATGTTCAACCTTTACTTGTTGACGGTTTGGACATTTGCTACGAACTACGCAATATCTTTCTTCATACCATCCCCAGTACCATTTCTACTTAAGTCCTAATACATTTTTGTGGATCTAGGTGAATAGAATATACGGTACCATGTACTCATAAAATATGAGAACACTCAAATCATCAACATCTGGAACACATAAAACGACCCTAAAATGTCGTAGCACACTATCTCCTTCTTGGGAGAGAACCTCCACCTTTTGACTTTGCTTGCCTCCTTTAACTTCCTCAATGTTGGATCTTCATCTTTCCTGGATTTAATATCAACCACCAGGAGCCCGATTCTGACTGTTATGACACAACAACACCGCCATTGGTCGCGTCAATCAATCTACTCCTAGTCTTGCAAGCTGGGTGGACATCTTTCACCAACTCCTTCTTTCCTTATCCACATAGGACACACTCTCCATAGAGAGTCTACAAGTGCATCCACATAAAAACATTGGCCTTGCCCGGAATGGTAGAGGACACTCATGTCGTAGTCCTTTAGAGCTCAAGCTTTGCCTCTTTTCTTTGAAGATTTAGGTCTTTCTATGTAAACACATATTGGAAGCTCTTGTGGTCCATGAACACATCCATGTGGACCCCATACAAGTAATGCCGCCATATCTTTAACGCAAACACCAAATGGCCAACTCAAGGTCATGGGTTGGATAATTCTTTCCATGAATTTCCAGCTGTCTTGGGAGCATATGCTATTACCTTTCCCATACGCATCAACATATATCCTAGTCCGACCCTCAAAGCATCACAATACACTACAAAGCCATCAATACCCTCGGGTAATGTCAACAATGGTGCTGAAGTAAGTTGAATCTTCAACTCTTGAAAGCTTTCTCACAAGCATCGACCATTAGAACTTCACCTTTTCTGATTCAACACAGTCAGTAGGGCTGCAATTGATGAAAGCCCTCAAAAAAAATCTTCGGCGGTAACTGCTAAGCCCAGAAACTACGATTTACGAAGGATTCCTTCGGTCTAGGTTAATTCTTCATTGCCTCGATCTTATGGGAATCTATCATACGCCTTTGCTTGATACCACGTGACCCAAAAATGCCACCAAGTTTAGCCAAAATTCACACTTGCTAAACTTTACATGCTATTGTGATCCTTGAGAATGTGCTGACATTATTCTCAAATGAGTGGCATGCTCCTCCTTACTCTAGGGAGTATATAAGAATGTCATCGTTGAACGTTAGGAGCATATCAAATATTTCTTGAACACCTTTGTTCATCGGCTTCATAAAAGATACCGTAGCATTGGTTAGTCAAAGACATAACTACAAACTCATAGTAGCTATCTTAGGGTTACGAGGCCGTCTTTGGAATTATCACACTCTCGAACTCGGATGCAGTGATATCGGACCTGACATCTATCTTGAGAAACACCTGGAACCATGGAGTTTGTCAAATAATCATCAATCCTGGGCAAAGGTTACCTATTCTTAACGGTGACCTTATTAAGTTGTCGATAATCAATACACATCCGAAGGGAACCATCCTTCTTTCGAACAAATAAAGCAAGTTACCCATGGAGACTTGCTTGGTCTAATGAAACCCTTAACCAACAAATCCTTTAGCGATCCTTTAACTCCTTTAGCTCGGCCAGAGCCATCTTGTAAGGACGGATAGAAATATGTTGCGTATGGGGGCGGTAGATCAACACGAATCAATTTACCTCTCAGGAGGAACACTTTGGAAAATCATTACGAAACACCTCCCAGGATATTCGCACCACCAAGGCGGGCGGCTAGTCGGGGTCTTAGACTCCATCCTTAACCCGAACAAGGTGGTACATGCAACCCATAGAGATAATCTTCTGTCCTTAAGATAGGAAATGACCCGACATTCTTGAAATCTTGCTAAACTACCCTTCCTCCAACAACGCTCACTAGAAAAACAAAATTCCACCGTATGAGTCCTACATTAATGAAACTGCTATCTGAACAACCAATCCATCACTAAGAATAATATCAAAGTTATTCATGGCTAACTCTACAAGTTCTGCGAGAGGTAACCTTATGCAACACAGTGGCCGGCGTTTATATACTCATCTTATTATGTAGAATGACTACTTGAGGTCAAAATTTGAAAACGGTTATGACAAAGTCTAGGACTAACTCAAGGCTACTAGCAATGTAAGGAGTCACGAAAGATAGGTAGCAGCTTCCGGATCCAACAAGGCATAAACATCAATATGAAATACGAAACATATCGGTGACCACATCTGAGTGAAGTCTCTTTCTCTGGCATGAGGCAAGGGCATAGAATCGGATTTGGCGTTATGCGCTACCTCCACTAGTCGATGCTCCCTGCCAAGCGAATGGTGGGCTAGCTTGCTGTCTGGCGGTTTGTGCACGACCCTACCATCCTTTGTCTAGCATTTGGGCACGCTCAATGCATATGCCCAGATCTACCACACCAAACGGAACATAAATGAAGGCCTCCTGTCGGTGTGACTCTTCTGCACTTCCCGCGAGGCTTAGGAGTATACTCTAACTGAGTGCCCCTCTGGTCCCTTGATTTTGAAGCTGGCTTTGCTCCTACGATCACCCACAGGTATGGATGGAACACTAGTGATGATGGTCTTGGGGGCGAAGTGACCTCTGCTGAGACTATGGATGGTAGCCACCCACTTGGGACCTACGATGTGAAAACCCAACCTTATCTTTTCGAGCCCTCTTTACCTCACTCCTCGCATGAGCCGCCTCTACTCTGGCAGGCGTACAACACTATGCGAGAAGATCCCATATCTTGGTGGAGCATAGTAGTCACATGATCCTTGTCTAGATAAGCCACACCATGAGCAGATAAGCTCACCCTTGCCCTATGATTCATCACTAACTTCACGGGGCATACTTTAACAAATGAGTGAACTCAAGAAAATACTCCGGCAAGCATCATCTTTCCTTGATTGAGGTTAAAAACTCAAGTTTGCCTTTAAATCTCTCATCTCCTAGAAGCGAAGAACTGTCGAGAAAGGCCATGTGGAACTCATCAGTGATAGGGCCCGGCTCCCGCTGCCTGCTTTGTCCTTCCATTACTTGTACCAAACATGGGCGACCTCTTTTAGGCGATAGGAGGCCAAGTCCACACACTCCCCATTTTCACCCCCATAACTTTGGTGACTAAAATCACTTTAATAAACCTTTGTGGATCCTCATCCACCTTTGATCCGTGAACTCAAGAGGTTCATCCTCAGAATCTCTAATCAGTCGCCGCTACATTTGCCATTCTATGGAACTTGTGCAATAGCACGCTGATTGTCCTGAGCGGTCAAGGCTTGCGCCAACATCTGAATAGCCGCTCGAAACTCAGCGTGGGTGATTGGCGCGTATTGAGGTTCTTGAATAGATGGGGCTTGGCGTGCCCGTAGTCATTGCCATCTCCCGTGGCCTTCATCATTTCCATTCCTCATACATTTTCATTCTTCTAGGAGCCACCAATCTACAATCATGAATCACACGATTAGAAGGATGGAAAGGCTTTTCATCGCACGACATAAACACATGAGAGAAGGGGACATTTCCTAAATGTCTATTAGCCTCTTCGTCTCATAAGTGTGGCGCACTTCCTGCAGGTGAAAAAGAGTACTTAATGTGGCTTTCGGACACCCTAGGACACTTCAAACCTATGGTTTTGATACCAAGTTTGTCATGACTCGAACATACACCCGTATCGTAGACACAGGGACAAGGATTCCCGAGCTAGGGTGACCCATGGCTCTTGTATACAACTAATCTCATTCAAATAAGCGGAATTATAATAAAAAAACATAGCGGGAACATAATTATAGCGTAACGTCAGGAAATACTAGACATATACACAGTTGAGCACTACATACATGTCTAAAAGTCTCTACTACATAAGATGGGTTGATGGGACAACATCCCCAACTAACCCGACCAATACGGAAACATAATCAACATAAAAGTCTATCAAACAACCCTCAGAACATGAGGACTCACCAACAAAAATTTGAAAGCGTAGTGAGATGGACTAAGGATTAGGATGAGCTGAGATCCGGACAATACGTATCATGAAACGATACGCATAAAGGTATGCGGTCGATGCATTTGAAATGTGCGAGTAGCCAAGGTAAAGTAAAACGGAGATTTTAAAGTAAAGTAAAACTCATAAATAAACATAAGAAAAGGACATCATGCTTACATCACAAATCAGGTAATAGAACATGAGGCTCAAGGCTTTCAAATCGTTCATAAGCGTTCATAATCATAATTGTAAATAAATATTTATTACAACATAACTTGAGCGGCAACAAAAATATAACGATTGCATAGAACATGCGGAACAATGGAAGGACTCGTCATAGGCACCATCATGGTAGAGCCTTTTCTTGATGCCCCACTATCTCCTCAAGTGGGCAAAAATTTGAACACAGCTTTCTTTGTGGTCATGCATTAGGCGTGATATCACATTTGAGAGGACCATTATCAATACATCATATCATTTACAAACCCGCGTTAGCACGTGGTTATGAGACATCGGCGTAGTCGCCCCAGGCAATGAAATTTGCTTTCGATGCACTAGACACAACTCCCAAAATATGCATATAGGCTCATACATAAATAAATAACATCATGCATTAAGCTTCATTGGCTAAAATATAACATTTATCATCATTGATCCCCTTTAAAGTATGCTTAGCCAAGAATAGAGGCCCTTTTGTTGCCAACATCATAAATAGATAAATTATTGCCAATTCGCTTCATAATCATAAATCATTCTTCAACATGTAGGCATTGCCCAATACTTTGTCATATTCATTTTCTTTCAAAAAAATATGCTTTCGTAAACACTTAGAACTTGGATTCATGCTTTTCCATCATCAATAACCTCAAAATATTTCATATTCATCGTAAATTATAACTTTCATAGACTTTTCTCAAATGAAAATTTTGGATTTAAAAGCTTGAAAACTAACATAACAATTTTAATAAATTAAAAATATTAAAAAAATCATAAATTCATAATTCAAATTAAAACTCAATTAAATATACCTACAAGGAAATCTCATTTTCATGCATTTAAGTAAAACCCCAAAAAGACTTGAATGAGGATTCATGATTTTAAATTCAGATTTAGGCATGGGTGGGAAGAATTTCACCCATTCTAAAGCCCTACATACACGAAAATGGATTGACTCAAAAGTTCCTTGAATACCCACGAAGAAATTGATAGAAACTTGGGGAAAAGATCTTGAATCTCAAATCTCTCAAAAGTTCTTCCATGAGAGCGGACATGCATAAAGAGTAACTCATCATATCACATGCGAAAATAGTCAAAACGACGTAGTTTAGGGTATAAAAAGCGTGGAAAAGTCAAAAATACCCTTAATGAACCTACGAAATACGTTTGGATGGAACCCACGAATTGTAGCAAGCGAATTCGTAGGGCCACCTGGCGATCCTATCTACTCATTTAATGCCTTTGTAGAAGACCCATTCACGAAATCATACCGGGGACACACAGACGGTTCATCCTAGACTTCAACAGGCCATTCCTTTGAGTACCGTTGTTTCCTTCTTACGAGAACTCACGGACACCTATTCCACGATCCTCACACCCGACTTGTCATAAGATACAACAGGATGTAGTTTCCACCATCTCCTTTGCGAAAGTCACAAACCTACCACGCTTCCTAACAACGGACCATTTTCCCTCATTAGGCCATTTTAATACATGTTATTACCCTTTATAAGCTGGTGACTCCTTACCACGACCACAAACGATGGCTCGTGGTTGCCACCATGAGTCGTGGTACCCTGTTGTCTCTAAATTTTTCCCAACTTTGTGATTTGCATTTTGCTTTCAATGTCTACTCCTAAGCACTTGCGGGGTATTATAGGCTAATTTTCTAGTATTAAAGTATTTTTAGATGTTGAGTAATTACTCCCTCAGTAAGAATGATTTCAGCCCTCACACGAATGAGAAATCTATAATTCGTAGTCGGATAAGAATTCCCTATTTTAAGATTTTTTGCCATATTGTGGATTCTCATGTTTTTGGAATAAGTTGAATTCTACATTGGCCCCTTAGCCGTTCGATTCGGTTAGAACGTATAATCTCTAAAAAATATTTTTGAATTTGTCAGTGATCGGTTTGACTATAGGAATTCCTTGAGGTGTTTGTGATACATTGCAGTTAGAAAAATTAGATTGAACTCGGTTTCATTGGTCACTAGGCGGTCATGACACTTGAGATAGATAGCTCTAACTAGTTGTAGGACCCCATTCATATTCTGATTAGTTGTTTCATGGATTACGACACTTCTAGATACATTTTGTGACAGTCTAGAACCCAATTTGATCTGGTCAGATAGGACTCTTTGATGCTTTTAGTTATGTGTCACGACTGATCTTGGACCTAGTTTTGAGTTATCGGCTTAGTATTCGGTTTAGGTAATCCAGTGGGAACAAGACTTATACTTAGGAGTGGGCCAGGAGTTCGGCGCACCGGAGTTCCTAGAACTACATTGCAGCGTAGGATATAGTATTTATTATACTTATTGGCCTCAGAATTTGTGATCACAGTTCATGCCTCTATACTGGCAAAGGCATATTGGAGTCCTACCAATGGGGCGAATAACCGGACTCCGCGTCCGGCTGCGTACGTTATATGTCGGATATGATTACCACTAGTCAGCTCGATCCAGTCTCGGTATGCGGTTTAGTTCGATTTTAGCTCCATCGGTTTAGATCGATTGACACGAGTATCTCGGACTGAGACCCCCGAGGACCCAGGCATGTCTTTTACCATTAGTCAGGGTCATATTGGCCGTCTGATCTATTATAGTTATTATTTCGATTATATTAGTTTGCTGTCATTGCATGTCATTTTCCATTCGATCTTTTATATTCGGTTATGTTCTCTCTGATTACTCGGTACATTCTAAAAATCCGCATACTTTTATGCTATATCGTTTCATGATATAGGCTGCGAGTTCTCGGGACCAACGTCGTGAGCCAATTTCGTTCAAGTCTCTTTCCCAACAACATAAGTGTGAGTCCTCAACCCTCGGAGCGTTATTTCATTTATTTAAGTTTCCTTTATTATTATTTGATTAAAATTAGAGTTAGTGAGTGCAATCCCGAAACTCCTCAATTATTGCTCAAATGTTTTAAGCTATGCGATTAGAATTTCTTTAATGAATGTCTTACGTTATCATTTAAGGCTTTCACTATTATGTTTACTCTGAATTCTAGTTGTATGCATATGTTAAGGGTTGACTTGGGGTTACTTGTGACTCAATCTTTGTGTCCCCATACGGGGATAGACTCGGGGCATGACAAGCTTGGTATCAAAACCCGGGTTTAGGATATCCTCGAAATATCTGAACGCCGCATCGAGTAGAGACTTTTTCATGAGTGTGACGCGCACACGCCCCTTGACAAGGAGGCTACGAGATGTTATTACGCTCGATTCCGGCTTGGGGTTTCGGTTTTTGCCCTAATTCTCTAATAAATATCCATTTTTAGTTCATGTGCGGAAGTTTGAATTATGTTATGATAAATGTATGTTGATGAGCCCGCAGGAGTATGCAGATGCATTACAAAGTAATCACATTAGCTCTTTTTAGAAGTTTGGAGATATCGAACCCACGGGAATAGGAATACGGGGTGAAACCTTTTTAGGTGTTAATTTACTACAACTACATACAGTGAAGACAGCGATTAGCAAAGAAAAGGATGTTTGTTTTGGAATACTTCTTTTATACTAAACTAAGCTATCTATACAATTGAGTCTTAACTATGAATGAGAGCATGTTGAGGTTACAAAGAACATGTAAAGCGAACTATGGATATCGTGGTTTATCTTTTCCTCACATTGCTAGTCGGAACTAAAGCCTATGGATTAAAACTCTCGTATTTAACAGAATCATGAACCTTCCACCCCTACATTTTCGTGATAAGAAGGAATTCAAGTTCTAGCTATACAAAACCGATTCCACACACATATTATCGACTTTCAGAGTATATTTCTATCACGAAGGTAAATCAATTCCCAATTTTCCCAAACCACGAACAGATCATATCCTATTAATTCACAACTTTCCAATTTCTTGCCCTCTCGGGTGAAACCCAGGACTTTGGATTTACATTAACATTGGCCGAGATATTAACGTAGTAAGAACAAGAATTAAATAGAACAACCCATAGAAGAAAAGATGGAAACAACCAGATAATCAACAATTACATTTCAATACAATAGTTCATAGCCTCGGCAAAGAAGGGATTTAGCCACTCATTTGTGGATTGAACATGCGTTAAATGAATGGAAATCATGCAAACAATTGAAAGAAAGAAGAAAGGGATAGATAAAACCCTAAAATTTCGTCCCTCAAAACTGCTGTAACCCACGTTCTTGCTACACCCAAGTAAGAATAATTAAAAATGCACCTAAGTGTTCTATTTATCTAGGGATAAATTTTCCCGGAATAACAAGCAGCGTGTCACGGAGTGCATCGCGAACCTTTGCCTCCCCGTGACACGGTGCAAAGCTGTGAAGCCCTACGGAATTGTCCGCTTGGGTAATTGCTTCCAACGTGGCATGACATGCATCGCGAGCCTAGCCAACGTGCCACGGTGTCAGCGGACCCTCTCTGAAAATGCAAAATGGAGAAGTTAATCCCAACGTGGCACGGCCTGATCGCGGACCCTCATTGGGAGTGTGGAATTTTCCATCCCGGAGGCGGAGTGCATCACGATGGCGGTATGTCACGGCTCCATCCCTTGAGCCTTGTGATCCTTGCTTCACCAACCGCTTCCTTGCTCGTTCCCGAGTTCATCTTCGATTTCTCCCAACATGTCATTTTCTTCATCGAAAGCATGTTTTTCCTACAAACAACGCTAACCATGTTAGTTAGTATAAATCACACTTCCGTACAATTTACATGAGAATGTACACATTATTGGACAAACAAGGCAAAGTTATACATTTGAGTATCGAGTTTGGCATATAAATATGCCCCCTTATCACCTACCCCACACTTAAAATCTTGTTCGTCCTCCGAACAATGCCTCACCTTCTGAAATTGATATCCCATCATGGCTACTTAGGCTCGACAATCCGAACTACGGTTATACCGATTATGTTCAAAACAAATCATCAAGAAAAACATGCATAGTATCATTATTACATGACACACTTAATAAGTAGACCTCCTAGCACAAGAATCGACTCGATATCGGCAAACTCATGCATATTGGGTGACCAAGATATAAGGCACGAATTTATTCTATCATCAAACATGTGCCCTCACAACAATAAGAATTCCTGTTTTAATCACATGAACTCTAAGGAAGTTCATGTCGGGTATATATATACACACAATTTCGCTCACTCTCCCAACGAATTCACATGCATTGTGTCATGACCCATAAGCTTGCCTCTAGTGTTTTACTCCACTAATATAAGGATGCGTGATGTAAGATCACGTAGGACTTAACGGGTTGTAATGTAAGCTCTACGGAACTAGTATATCTTGGGCTAAGCAATAGTAACTAGCTTCCTTAAGCGCTCTTTAATACATCAAATTCCCGAAATATTTCCTTCCTTCCTCCTCTTCTTGAAGTTTATTTTCATACTTCTCACCCATCTCTTTAACACAGAGACTAATCGAAGAGAAAATTGAGTTAAACAACTTCCTTTCCTTCAAATCGGCCATTTCACCCCTCGACTCTTTTTTTGCTTTCTCTCTTTTCTTCATCACTTTTCTTTTCTTCTTATTCACTTCACTCCTTGACACCATGGGAAAATTGTACATTTTCTTGGCGCTTAAGAGCTTAGGATTTGGTTTAAGGACCACGAAAAGAAAGGGGTTCACTTGGATTCACACCCTTTTGACAGAAAGAAAAACTAGAAAAGAAAAATTTATCAAGGAAACTAAAGGCTCAGGCGACTAGGGTTTAATCTTCCAAGGTAGATGAAAAGGAAAACAAAGAAAAACTTTTTGGTTGACAAGAAAGCGCTACCCATCCTTTCCTACACTACACTTCCTTCATTCGTTTCGTACACACGACGGGCAAGTTCTAGACAATCGACAACGACATGGAATAACCAATTCCTCACTATACACTCGATGCACATGCTCAACTCAAGATGACTTCTGGATTCTTTAATAAGCTAATCACAAGAATTCAAATTTAAGCCTCAATCACACCAAATTGAATTCTATGGCATAAGTGTCTTACATATGTGCAAAAATTTGCATGCTTTCTCACCGAATCATCTTTGCCATATAATTGTTATGTACAACACGAACAAAGATCTTCGAGCCGCCATTAGCAACATGCATGGGATACAACCACGGAACCAACTCAAAATAAGAAATTTCAGAAAAAATAAAAAACAAATATAAGCCTCTATCGACTACCTTTCCCACTTAGGCAGTCGTCATCCATCCATCATAGAGAAGGGTCACTATTTACGACTTAGGTTATTAGGACTCTTCTCGGCAAGGCACCGAAACAAACTCAGAAACCCAAAGAAAAATGAATTCTGAAATTTTTTAAAAATGTCGAGATTTCGACAAGACTATTTACATCTTGGCTAACAACATTTCTGACCCTACGACAACAATTTCACAACAACAATATTTACAGCACGAACATACACATAAAACGAGTCAAATTAAAACAAACACGACAACAAGACGAGAGAACATGCGATGATATACAAAAGAAGGCAAATTCGGCACCTAACTACTCCCACCCCACACTTAAAATCGAACTTTGTCCCCGGTGTTCATACGATTACAATCAGAAAGGTGGTTCGTGAAACTCCTGATCGATCAAAGTATTCCACTTCGTCATCGAGTCTTCTTAGCCTCATCCCCATATACGGAGTCTCCACCGTCATCCTCCTCGGGCTCAACGTCGGAATCCTATGTAATGTCTCCTCGTCCCCGTGGGGGGCATCATCATCTATAGGCTCCACAAAAGGCTGGGCCCACTAGACATAGTGCCACACGGCGTTCGCCTAATGGGTAATCTAAGTCGAGGTACGCCCTGCAACCTAAGTCCTCCGTTCTTGAGTCTCCCCCCGCCTATGCGTAATACCGTTATCTGCATCCAGAACCTCAAGGACATATATTGATGTCCGAGCATGTCGCTCGGCCAATGTGAAAACCGGGCCAGTAGGTAGTGTCGGGTGCCTTAGTTTTTTTTGTAACATCAATGGCACACGCTCCATGTGCGGGATGTAGTCTAGAGACCTCCTCCTCGACCTCAAGGCCCCTCGGGAGGCATTAAATCGACGGCCCGCCGGGTCGTACTGTGCCCTTGATGTCGGGCCACCTTCATGGCGGATATGATCATAGCCCGACATTGATCTCCAGCCCTTTCCTTGATGCGTATACCAAGCATACACGATCCTGGTCACATCGCTCATGTACCCCGGAATCAAAACGGGAGCAAGCGATCTTCGCCAAATTCGCTTCCTGTTCATCGTGCATAGGGCGTGTATGCGTGGTAGCCGCTGCTCGCGTATGCGCTCCAACGTCTGTAGGCAAGGCTCCACATAATGTGCGTCGATATCGCGCAAGGTGGAGTGATGTTGGTGTCGGAGTACGTGGGGCGTACGTATTTTGCGCCCTAGAATGGCATTGAGGTGGTGAGGGCTCCAATGTGACGATTTGGCCCCTTATCTTGATGGTGTGAACTCCTTAGTGTCGGGTTTGATTTAGCGTAAATTCCGGATTAGAGTACGAGGTTGCCTCCTTGGGCTCGTCGAAAATGAAACGTAGCCGGCGGCGTCAATCCTTTGCACCATCAGGGGGAACTCTTGTGCCAATGGTTCCCATGCAATATGTTCTCGGGAAGTATTTGTTTTCTTTGTATTTAGTGTACTACTTCTTCCCTCTTGATCACCCATTGTGTTCCATATTGGCGGCGCGCGTGGAAGCTACCGTCTTCTTTGAACTCACGTTTGCTCCGATCTCAATCTTTTCTTCGTAGCGTGATGTTGATGCGCCCTTTCTCTGTCACGCACCCTTTAGTCATTGTTTCTGTCAAAGAAAAGAGACAGTAACAATGTTAGTCAATTTAAACTTAGCTTTGACTAAGGTGGGTTTTGGCACGGCCGCACACTTAGTCTTTAGCTCACATTATGCACTTTGGCAAGAACACATTTATTCTAGTTTACAAGAAGATACAAAATCTAGAACAACTAACAAAAGAAAAAAACATAAACATAATCACTTTCGTGCCTTCTTAAAAATTCGGCATTATAACCTCTATATACTACTCGAACTCCAAATGCAGCTAATTCCAACATACTATCGATAGTCATTTCATTACATGGCATTCGGCTAAAAGAAAACAAAAAAATAAGAATATTCACAAACTTCAACTAAGCAATTTCCCGATTTTCTAATTCCAACATACTATCGATAGTCATTTCATTACATGGCATTCAGCTAAAAGAAAACAAAAAAAATAAGAATATTCCACAAACTTCAACTAAGCAATTTACCGATTTTCATGTAATTCGATGAGTTCATGGAATTTCACCCAATTTGCACCCCCCGATAATTTCATCGTTTCATAGGCTTAACACGATACAATTAACTCAACATGCACAACCCAAAATTTTCAACAATTCCTCCTCAATTCAATTTTTCAACTTCACAACCCAACCCTAACTACAATTTAGCACAAAATTCATTT